>JALNQK010000054.1:0-217879 GCA_028458525.1 Ophiosphaerella herpotricha
TAATATTAAAAATACTCCTTATATATATATTACTTAACTAAATTAATTTTATATAGAATTTTAAGTACCTTTTTTTTTCTTATTTTTTATAAAAAATTAAAATATATAATATATATATACTTTTTTTATTATAAAGTTATTTATATAAGTATTAGTAATAATAAATATTAAGAGAGTTTTTTAAAATATTATATATTAGTAGAGTTATACTACTTTAAACTTCTTGATTTTCTTTGATTTTCCTAGTAAATCGCGTGCATCACGCGAATACGTGCATTACGCGAACCAACACGTTAAACTTTTGTCCTAGTACAGTATCAACAGTTACTAATTTTCTGAACACGCATGTATGATCATTCCACTTTCTTTCGATTCGGTGCTTCATCCTAGCCTTTCGCCTCACAAAATGCGGCTCACAAGCAGTGGGGGATTGTTCCCTGTGAGGATTAGGTTGTTATTTAATCCGTATTATAACTAAATAAGATGTAATCTGCACGATAATCGAGGCTTTGAAACATATGGAAGAGAATATAATTGTACTGGGCCTACGGACTGTGGTAGGGATTAGTCAGTTGACCCAAGACGAGGTGAGCGAAGATTTGACATGCTACGTGCCCGTACAGCCTCGGAACGGAAAGCTGAATCAGGTAGTGATTATCTTGATCTGTACTTCATCATATAGAGTATAGAAACGGTAACACATCTATGTCCTATATCTATTGGCATGATGCCAACCATAAATTTCTATAAAAAACTTCCAAACATTCGTTCGTCGCCTAATAACTGTGTCTAGTTGGCATGTGGGCTTTTAAAAATTTCTGGAAAGATATCGCGCAATTCCATCAAGCTTCTGATCTCGTATTTGGACGCCTGTTGAGGAGGTGATGGATCTGATGGGTCGAGTAGATGAGCTACCCGCCAGCCTCGTTTATGAGCTGCCTCACAATTGATGTATGAATCGTCTACACAATTAGTATTCACAGACTAAACGACGAAATAGGATCTTTAAACGCACCCACGAAATAACAGTTTTGATTCGACTTGACACCAGCCTCCTTCATGACCTTGTCATACATCTCAACATGAGGCTTGCAGTAGAACTTTTCCGACCCATAGTCGCAGTATGTAATGCCCTCAAATAAATCATCAATTCCAAGCAGCTTAACAACGCGTTTGCCATGCGTGATGTATGCGTTTGTGAATAACCACAGGCGGACTTTGCTTTTGTCGATGTCTTGAATGAGTTTGCGCAGCTCTGGATTTGGCTTGATTATATCTTCCAGAGGCAGTGCGTCATCAACCTTGCTGTTATACTCAAGGGCATCGACTTTGTGATGACGGACAAGGCCCTCAATGGCGAGACCATATTCTCGGTAATACCTGTAGTGGAGCTCATTGGCGTCTTTTTCGGAGAGGCTAAGGTGATCTTCGAAGAACTTGTCTATGGCGAAGTCAGCTGCTGTTTTATCCAGGTGATTCGTTGCTGGATGAAAAGGAGGTCGCTAAAACTTCTGAATATATTCACTAATTTTTTCTTAGATTTCCCCTACTTACCTATCAGTATAGCCATCATGCGGTGAATCTCAAGACCTGGGCAGGTTAGTGGCGATGATTCAGTTATTGGGCGGGATGTGTACTTTTGGGATAAAGCTACTCATTCATTAGTAAGGAGATTTAGTAGGTTTAGAGACACATAGGAAACTGCATAAAAGGTCGAATCCATCTTTCATCTGAATATTTGGGTGACTCAGACGCGGGAGTTGTCCCTTCTGGCTAGTGGGAAGTTCAAGATCCTACAGGGGCCATACTCACACAGTTGTCTATATCAAAGAAGAAGACCGGCTTTTCACTTTCGTCTGCCATATTTTCTTGTGTCTGGTCGATAGTCAAGGGAAGGCATGACGAGCACTGGAGAAAGTACAGGTCCATTTAGGGTTAGTGGCTTGGCGCACTAGCTGTGTCGCGTTTCTAGAGCTTTTCCTGCTAATGTTGTTTCCCAACCATCCCCTTGAGAAGTCGGCCTCAACTCGGGGCGCACATCGCTTGTATTTGTATACCGCGACTCCCTGACTGCTTCTCACGTTAAGCGCTTAGTTCCAAAGTTTGTATTGTAGCGGTCGCAGCGCAGGTCGCCTGCCAGCCATTATGTCGACACCCGCAGCAGCGCCCGCGTGTTTAAACGGCACCAGTGTTGTACCCGCACAGGTGCATCGCGAAGCCGATTTTTTACAGAATCTGCTGCGGATACGCGACGATGTGCTTGCTAGCAAACATCCGCGTATTCATCTTCCAGCCAAAGTAATAGAACAGGTTGCACCCCGTCCCTCACAAATACCGCTGCCCAGCAGACCCACGACCAACGGCACTTCGAATGGCATCTCTGCCACACAGTTGTTCCCTCCACGAACGGATAGCTCGCTTCATACTCCGACAGCAAACGAGTCTGTGCCTCCTGCTCCACCACAACATCGACCTTATTCAGCAGTGTCCACATCCTCGAGCATCGACCCAGTCCTTCTTACAAAGTCTGACCACCTGATTAGAGCAGAGTTGCAGCTCAAGCGACAGCAGCTAGAGCGTCTCCTCAAGGATCAATTTGATAGAAAGGGTCGCGGTAATGATGCAGATGACCGGGAGACCCATTTGCATGTGGAGGAGTGTCTGATCCAGGCTCAATTACGAGTTCCACCGGTCTCCGGTATACAATCTACGACTAACAACAGCGATGGCGAGTCGTTTGATGAAAACTCGTACTACTCTAGCAAAGCTGACAGCTGGTCGTCAGAGGAACTTGATCCCGAACAGAGCGCGGATGCTGATCCTGCAGGGTCACTTACATCGCAGGCAAAGCAACCTGTCAGTATAAATGCTCAGCCACGGCTTGTCCAGCCCACAGTGATCGACCTTGATGAAGAGGCCTACGAGCCTGTCGATGATATTGAGATCTACGAGCCTGAGCCTGCTACTGTGATCGACGATGTTGAGGAGGAAGACTACTCACCACCTCCGGCTGACATTGGTGCAAGTGAGCCTGGTAGAGGGCGTGCGCGAGACCGCGGCAACCGAAACCACAGTGGTACCAACGGGTATGATATGCTTGCTTCTCCTTTCTTCTATCCTTTTCAAACTCCCATCAGCTTCTAAGGCTTCTTTATAAGTACAGTCTAGCTCTACACTCATTGTGGCAACTCACCATACTGTACGGCAATTCATCGCTCTATCATGGCCTAAGAAACTTGATGATGGGAACTAGATATCTGTTAAGAAACATGGAGATGACCGACACCATCACTTTTCTCACATAAATTGCTTGCTAATTCTACTATAGGTCGTCCCGCCGCCATAGTCCAGTTGGGCCTGCTCCCCCACTCCAGAACCCACGAAAACGCCGAAGGGAAGAGAAGCGCGAGGAGCGGAAACGCCAGCTGCAAGCAAGCAAGCGGGCTCCCGTTCGTTCTCCAGAGCCGTTCATCAAGGAAGAACCCCAATCGCCCCCACCTTTCCCCGCTTATCCTGATTCACAACCTCCCAAGCGACGCGCATTGCAACCACTTCCTAACGATGTAGAGATTCAATCACCTGGTAGGGGCCAACCCACATACTATCGAGAGCCAGAGCCAGCTCCGCGACCATACCGCGAGTATGAGGAAGTTTCGACACCTACTGTGGTACGAGTACCGCAGCGCAAAGTACATCGTGATGAGCCGGATCTCAGGCGGGTGGCTAGTCTCCAATACGCTCGACGTCCATACTCCCCTGCCGGTGGTGGAGATCTGTATACAGCAGAGCCTCGCCAAGTGCGATCAGTATCCCACGCGTTTGCAGATCGCAATGAAGTACCCATATACCGGGAAGCCTCGGCCCGCCCATTAGCCACACCGAGATATGTTCGAGATCGTTCTCGATCGCCTATTCTTGAGTATCTTCCCCGGCAACAGTCTCCTTTGCTGATGGCTCCGCCCCCTCGTCGTATCGTAGTCGACCAATACGGTACTAAATACTATGCCGCCCCCGTGGATGCTCGGGAATCCGTTGCACCCCCACCCAGTCGAAGGATGGAAGTCGACCCCTTTTACGAACAAGCTGCAACTCGCGAACCAGTAATGCGGGCGCCTCGAACTGAAGTATTCGACGACGACGCTGTACAGCGGATGCCTCCACCGCCTCGGCGATATGTGGAAGGTCCGAGCCATGAAATGATAGAAGCACCAATGTATCGACCTCGAGAGCCGTCACGTCGTCCAGTTGATGTAGAGTATCAACCACAGTTCGAGGAGATGGGGCCGCCACGAGAATACCTGCCTTCAAGAGCGTACAGTATGCGTCCCGAAGTGGTTCGACGAGAAGTGCCTGAGGGTTTCATCCGTCATGAAAGCGTCCAGCCTGGCTCAATACGCGCTCCACAGCCGCGGTATCGTGAGGTGAGCATTTTACACCAAGAGCCTATGGAGGAACGCCGCTACTACAGCGCCGCACCTCCAGCGAGGCGGTACGTTGAAGAGGACCAGGGCGATATTGCGCAAGAACTATATGCCCCAGAGCCACGTAGAGTTTATACACGCTACTAGCGTGTTGAGAGACAGACTGTATATGGAAGATTAGCTCATTGGAGCACGTAGTTGTAGAAGGAATGAAACAAATAGCTGGTTTCGGGTTGGATAGTCCAACCCTTGTAAATTATACCTAATTCAAAGAGTGTAATAGTAACAGCAGTGATGCCCCTGTGTGTCTTTGACTCTTCTCCTTGCATCTTAAATGCTCTTTCATAGTACCTCTCACCCTCTTCCAGTATGTACTTACAGCAAAATACCGATATATACATATCAAAGAAAAGTTATGTTCAAGCAGACATCTTGATGATACGCGCTGGTTGACCAACCCTCCTACCCCTCGCTTTCAGGATTCTTCCATGGCTGAGAGGTCTTCAACCCCACAACCAGGTGCCGATGCACGGCTCACTACGGATATGCACCGGCGAGATGCGACGATCCGCAGGGTCCCATTCCCTGGATCTGCAAGGCACCTATCTGGCCGAGGTGGCTCTCTGGACGTCTGTATAATTCTGATCCACCATGTATTGCGCAAGCAAGGCCACACACTAGTCTGACGTGATGCATTCGGCCCAGCTGGAGTTAGCGTGGGCTTGGCATGGCCAGACGCTCAACTTCGCGCCTTCTCCATTCGACCTCCAACCCTCCAACCTCGCCCACCACCGCCGCGCC
This sequence comes from Ophiosphaerella herpotricha, assembly GCA_028458525.1. Taxonomy (NCBI): domain Eukaryota; kingdom Fungi; phylum Ascomycota; class Dothideomycetes; order Pleosporales; family Phaeosphaeriaceae; genus Ophiosphaerella; species Ophiosphaerella herpotricha. Next base: position 5,223 of record JALNQK010000054.1, read on the forward strand.
CGCCATCTCCCAGGGCGGCTCTACACCTCAATATGCACAGAATATCAAACTTCATGGCGCCATCGGCCGGGTTCCCCTTTTCGAGAACCAACCATGAGATGCCTGTCACAGCTTCGGTCAAGCGGCCTTCAACCGCAACGAGCGCCCCGCCTGTCATAGCCCCCGGCACTCAGGTCAATCTATCCTTCAATGTGCCCTTCTCCTCCAACCTTACCGGGCCTGACCCCGACGACATCATGTGGGCGAGCCCTGGGGCAAAGGCACGCTGGACCCATCCGGAAGGCACGGCAGAGGCCACGCCCACCCACAAGCTGCCCGTACACGCACAAAACGTCGACAACCTGCGGAACCTGTGTCGAGATGTCAGCGAACGCACCGAGGGCCGAGTCCAGGCCACGGTCACGTCGGCCGAGTCCAAACCGCTGCCAGGACTGCAACGGGGGCCGTTGCGTGCCCTCGTCACTAACGTTTGCTTGTCTGGCGAGCTCGACATTGTAAACTCGATGCGTGGTCAGGTCCTTAACTCGACCCCCATCTCCCTGGTAAGCAGTGGCCGAGTCCGTGCATTTTTGTCCAACTGCTGACAAGCTTGCACAGCGTTCATCTCACGTGGACATCGACTCGCAGCTGATCATCGACCCGGCCACCCAGAACGTCAAGGCTGCCGTGCTCACTCAGCTCGACCTTATCTCCAAGACGACCAAGGCTGACATTTTCCTGCTCATGCCAAAGCAGCCCGACATTGAGTCGGCGAGCTTCAACGGCAACATTGACACAGGCATGGATCCGCGCTTACGCTGCGCCATCTTTGGAGACCTCGAGACTATGGAACATGCAAAGACACGCGTTTTGATCATGATTGACCAGATTGTAAGTTACCCGCGCCCCGCAGCCAGCCGACATCGCTAGCGCACAAACTAACTCGATTCCGTCAAAGCTCAAGCGCTATGTTGATACTATGAAGCTCGAGCTGACCATGCACACCTTGATCTGTGGACGCGGTCGCAAGAACATCAAGATGATTGAATCTGCTACAGGAACAGCCATCTACTTCCCCCCGCCGTTCCCTCGCCTCTTTGGATATACTCCCCCAGGCGCCCAGAGGAGACCAGACGACTTAGTCTACATCACAGGCGAAAACTCCGAGTGCATCCTACGTGCCAAGCAGCGTCTGCATGATCTTGTCATGCAGACAAAGGTCTTCGTGAAGCCCGTCATGGTTACTGATACTAAGTTTGACGCTATCCTGCTTGAGCGACTGGATAAGGTTCGTAAGATTATCGAGAACAACGGCTCGTATATTTTGCTGCCACCGCTTGGCGCTCAGCGAGGCGGTGTCCGGGTTCAGGGCACAGATGTCTTGCACGTCGAGCGCACCGTGCGCGAACTGATGATCCTTGTAAGCTCACTGTACAAATGTTTACAAACCCTATACTCATATTCAGCAGGCCGGTCAATTCTACAGTGCTTCATGGTTCATTACTCACCCAGACCCTACACAGCGACCACCTACCTCAGCTGATGTGCGCGCCATGCTCTCTGACATCTGTATCAACTCTGGTGCTGAAGTCAGCTTCGAAAAGCTCAATTTCCATATATACGGCTCAGATGACGCCGTCAGAGCTGCTTTAATGGTTATCAGCAATATTCCATTCGTGAAGAAGTCGCAATACAACATGAGTGTAAAGATTGAGCTTGCCAATGAGCACAAGGAGTTCGTCAGTGGTAAGAAAAATGGCAAGATCAACAAGATCATGAGCCATAGCAGTGTGCAAATCGTGTTTGACGGTTTCAACGAGTACAACTTTTACATTGTAGTCCGCGGTGCCCAATATGAGGCTACAAAGAACGGGCTCGACCTTGTCGAGCAGGAGATGCCCGCTTCTATCTCGTTCCACGTGCCTGATCAGTACCACAAGCGTATCATCGGTATTGGTGGCCAGCACATCCAACGCATCATGAAGAAGTACTCTGTCTTCGTAAAATTCTCAAATGCTATGGATCGCGGCGGTTATGGCAAAGAAGAAGACGACATCAAGGTCGACAATGTCATCTGTCGTACTCCTGCACGTAATGCCCAGAACCTTGATCTGGTGAAACAAGAGATTATGGACATGGTCGAAAAAGCTGACGCAGAGTTCGTTTCTGAGACTATCAACATTAATCGTCTCTATCATCGGGAACTTATTGCCCGCCTAGACAAGCTTGATGAGCTTGAGAAGAAGTTCAACTGCAAAATTACTTTCCCCAGCACTGAAGAAGCGAGCGATACTGTTACTGTCTCTGGTCCTGAATATCAGGTGCCACTAGCAGTCGATGAATTCTTGGTAAGCTTGGTTTGTCATATCTTTCGACTTCTAGCTTACAACTACAGGGAATGGTACCAGAATCACATGACCTAGCCTTCCCTTCCTCCGCCGAGCTTAGCGAACATATTCGTTCTGCTGAGTTTACTGCTGATATCATCGACAAGCTCAAGACTCAACACGTAGTCGATGCTCAGCTGCAGGAGCGCCAGACTGAGACAGTTGATGGAAAAGAAGAACAGATTGAAACCTTCCATCTTGTCTTTACCAGGAATAATGCTGGTGGGTTGAAAGATGCCATCGATTTCCTACTCAACCAACTTGTCATGCATGGTCTAGACACTAACACTGTCCGTGGCGCCCTGCCACGCCCCAAGTCTGACTCCTTTGAGGATTCATTGCCCTTCTTTGAGTCCAAGCTCCTCCAGCGCGCCGAGCCTGCAGTCGATAGCACTGACTCTCCCACACGCTCTCACTTTGGCGTCGACGACGAGCCTCGCGGCATGCTCGACCGGCTTCGCAAGCCAGGCAGCATGTCGTCATTTACCTCGATCTTCAATGGTCGCAAGAATACTAATTCCCCCGGATCCCTATTCAAGCATGCTTCGAGCAATGCTTCCAAGGCATCCCTTGCCAGCCTTGAATCTACGGGTAGCTACCGCAACCCGTGGAACGACAGCGGCATCAATCTCGCGGACGACGAACACCACACCAGCTGTTGGCCAATGCCAACTCCGCGATTTGAGTCCAAGTTTCCTTTTGGTTCCTCTTCAGCAGCGGTGTCTGGGGATATCACGCCCCGTTACGACCCGCGGGGCTCCGTGGACAGCGGCCGCCCTAGTACTTCTCATTCTGCATCTGGATACCCGGCTCCTATTGGGCCTCCTCGTTAAATGATACACCATTTCGATACTACTCCTTATACCCATCTTACGAAACAATACCCCGCTATGCGATATCTGTCTGGTCAACTCAGGCGACCATAAAAGAATTATACCCATTCCACGCCGGCAAGTACCTTGCGGACTCGTTCGGTTGGTTGTTTCTGCTTTTGCTGTATTTCGTGCTCTGTTTCCGCTTTCTGTGTGGGGTTTTCGGTTATATTTCCGGCGTTGCAAGGGTTTGTGAATGATTCCCCAAGAATATACCAATTTGCTGCTTTGTGAGTTTCTGCTCGTGTTTACTGCGTCGGAGATGGTGTGTGGGAAGGACGGAATGGCTGAAATGAAATGGAACGGAATGGATGATACCCCCGCTAACCGTGGTGAGACGGATCTTTGTGGGCATGGCTATGGTGTAAGGGACGGTTCGGACAACAGAGGTATACGGGTGTGCAAGGCGCAAGCCATGACAATGAGTAGAGAGAGGCATGCAAAAGGTTAGGTGGACTATCGACACAATAGACGAATGAAGCACATTTACACCTGGAATGCTGAGTCTAATCTCTAGATGTATATCTGATTGCTCTCCGTTTCGCCGTTGTAGAAACTGTAGTGTCCACGTGATATTTGCAAATATGACGTCGGCGATATCGGGGTTAGAGCCGAATATGAGCTCATCGTCATTCGAATTCGAGTTTCCATCAATCGGTATACAAATAGTGCTTGGTTACCCCCGTGAAGCTACCCGACGTATAATTTAGCAACCCTTAACCTAATTGCCCCAGCCGCATAGCTTCCAGTTATGGCGTCTAAACCTACACTCCCCGCTCTTCTTTTCCGCAACTACACTTCGCTCTTCGGCAGTCGCACTTCACAATTTCAACCTCAGGTGGCACGCGTTCTAGGGGCCCAGCTACAATCACAAACTCAAGTTGCGTGGGGGAGACAGACAGAGGGCGCTGTAGGCGGTATAGAGAGATGGAGTGGATGTAGCAAACTCCAAGCCATTCCCATAAAAGTGCAAGTAGGCCTCAGACAAAGGAGATGGTATTCCGCAGAATTGGATAAGAACAAGATATACGAATTTGAAGATGTATGTGCACTCCATCCCTCTTCATCCCTCTAGTCGCTATACTCACTACTCAAGATCCTCGCCATCCTCGAAACGCCTTCCTCTTCCCGCCTCCTCATTGATGTCCGCGAACCCAATGAATACTCAGCAAACAGTATTCCCACTGCAATCAATATCCCTATTATCTCTCACCCTGACGCCCTTCTTTTGAGCGAAGAGGACTTTCAAGACCAATTCGGCTTCGCGAAGCCTCCTTTGAACAAGGAAATAATAATGTTTTGTAAAGCGGGCGTGCGAAGCAGAGCGGCTGCACGCATTGCCCAACAAGCAGGGTAAGTGGAGTTAGCCCCCATACCTTTCATATCTGTGTAGATCTGAAATAGTGATGACGTGTTTTCTACAGGTACCAAAATGTGGGCGAGTACCCGGGATCCTGGAGGGATTGGGAAAGTCGTGGTGGGCCGGGGGCAAAGACACCGCCGAAGCCTGAGGGTAGGGGTAAGCCGCAGTTGCCGGTTACGGAGACAAAGCCTGTGAGAGGAAAGGGAGATAGCGGGGAGGAGGATCCGGGGCCGCAGGGGAAGATGCCGTATCCCGGGGGACCGATGACACCAAGGCAGTAAGAGTGGAGAATGAGATTCGTGTATGATATCTATGTATGGATGAAACTGGTGGAGCATGGTTGCCCCTGCGTCAAACACCATCTAAACTTACACCACCTAAAGTTTTGTGTAGCCTGGACATGTATATGATGGAGAGAAGGGGATCGCGTGACAATTGCAAGAGACTATCGAAAGCTATCCCAACCTTCCAGCGGGTAATCGCTAGATAGTCGGCAAATTAGTGGCTGTGAATACTGGTGACATCTTCATGAAAGAACTCTCGCCATGTCAAGAAGACGACGGTGTAATGCTATAGCACATTCGGTTAGCACATGAGTATGGCAAGAATTGTCGAACGTACTTGAGAAGATTGAAAGAGTTTAGCAACGGATGCATGCCTGCTGTTGCTTCGAAGCGGGCATGGACATCGTTGATGATAAGCTGAAATTGCTTCACCTCAGGTAGTCGCTCTGTGTCCATGTGTAATCCTGCCAGAGACAACTCCTTAATCTCTTCGTCTAGAAGATTTTAGCGAATGAAATGCAGGTTGGTTGGGTTTACCCACCCGTGAACATAGCCTTGAACCCATCTGTAATTATTTGATCGTTTTTCTTGCGAGTCCTCAGTCCCAACATCATCGCCGCAAGTGGCAGGGTCCAAGAACCTCCGAAACAGGCTTCTGATATAGTGATTGCTCTTCGAACTTCGGTGCAGCTGGTAGAATTCGCGTCCTGTGCAGTTCGGAAGTGGCATTGACGAAGAGCAACCACCCTGTTGGCCCATAAGTTCCAGTGATTCTCATCACCCAACCCAGGACACAGCTCGAACAAGCCTCTATCTATCAGTTTCTGTACAGATGTCTCCGCGCAACTTCCTCTGATATTCAAATGCCCCTGGGTGAGATACTCGCCAAAGAAAAATCCGCGTTTACTCTTCCGGAGACGAAGAAACAACTCCAGATTTTTTTTTGATTCCGAGAAAGGGGCAAAAACCTCCATAATCTCCAGGTCTTTGACAAATGTGCCTTTGGGAAAGCCGCGTGTGTCGACAATCAAAATGCGTACTTCTGACAGGGGTGGCTTTTCTCTGGACTCGCGATGCTTGTAAAACGCATATTGTAGTGCGAAAAGCAACGAGTTGGTCCAGCTCATGAAATTGCATGTTTCTTCGTGCGAGGGGTGCCACCTAAAATGATCGTTCAGACACACGGCAGCTGTATGCGGATCAAGCTTGAACACATCCTGTGTCTGATTGGACTTGTTTAGTATGCTTGGTGGTATGGCAGCTTTCAGACTTGTATCACCAGCAGAATTGGGAGAATACGTGCGAATGAGGTATCGCGGGGCTTTCCCTTGTCTAAACAGTGGCATTCGTTGACGTTGGGAGGGATTAGGCTGAAAGAGAAGATGATCATTGTCGGCAGACTGAAAACATTAGCAATACATTATTGCCACGGCTCCTTATGTACATACCTCAGATGGCTCTGTCAATTTGACCACCATTTCTCGAAATGATTGGGTAGTGTGCCGGGGATTTTGGTTGTTGTCTGCCATTTTGTCTTTGAACCACTGGGTTAGCCAACCTTGGAATGATAAATTCGGGAAGTGGTGGGTACCATTGAGTTATAAGCGCTTTCTTATAACCAGAACACAAACAATGATCGATGTCAAAGTTTTCTGTTACACTAGGAAAACGAGTCACAAATCGTTTGTGTTTGGCCAAGCAGCTCACCCAACATCAAAAAGCCGTGCAAACAATTATTGGTCGCCAAAAGCTCCTAGATGCCAGAGCAATCGCGGGCCCGAGTAGGTTTGGATAGGGGAGATAGGCATCGACACCAACTCGTCATGTAGCTACTCTACGTACAATATTCAACTCATCCCACCGACTGTAGGTCGGCACCTACTTCCTACCTCTACATGCATCCTAGTATGCCACAATATACATCGGGTTGGAGGATAATCTCAGGCACCGGATTCACGCAAACACATCGAAATCCGGAGCGAAAACAGCCTGAAACACAAGTCATAGCCACAAGTTAGGCCCCTAGTAATGTCGAAAGTTTCTAAATGTAATCAATTGTGTCCTTCCGCCTCAAGAAGAGTTTTGGCTGAGTTATTTCAGTCGATAAATTATCTAGTAGTGTAGTGGAATGAAAAATTGAATATATCCCTCATAGTATGTTACCTATATCAACGTATGCCTGCATCAAACGTCTCTTCAAGAAAAAATAAATATGAGACATGGTATATTATATATTCAGATAAAACGCCGAGAGGAGAATAGTAGAACTGAATATTAGCAATTGTAAATCTGAGATAACCCCACCTCATACAGTGCGCTACGCTTTTAAAATCCATTTTTACAAAAGAATATGAAAAGAAATCATCGATCCAAAGCTTGAGCTTGACACTGAATATTGTCGTTAGTATGTTATCCTTTCCATAAACAAAAGAGCCAGACTCTGACTTACCATCTGCCAATAGACGCCCCTTTTCCTCAGCAACGTTTGATGATCTCCCTTCTCTAGCACCTTGCCACTCCCCATCACGAAGATAACATCGGCTTTCTGAATCGTAGCTAGACGGTGCGCAACTGCGATGACTGTACGTCCTCCCTCGCTCGCGGCCCTTTCAATTGCTTCTTGCACCAGCTTCTCTGACTCCGAGTCTAGCGACGATGTGGCTTCGTCGAGCAATAGTACTTTTGGTTTCCGGAGTAGTGCGCGGGCAAGGCTAAGTCGTTGTTTTTGGCCACCAGAGATACTCATGCCTTTGTGGCCAAGGCGTGTTTCGTAGCCTTCTGGTAGTGAGATTACAAAGTCGTGAATTTGGGCGTCACGGCATGCAGCTTCAATCTCTATTTCGGTGGCTGTGTCGACAGAGAGAGCGACATTTTCGCGAATTGTGCCTTCGTATAGTGTTGGCTCTTGGGATACGAGACTAAGATGTGAACGATAAGTAGCAGGTGAGAGGGTGGTGATGTCTTGGTTGTTGTAGAGTATAGTACCATGTGTGGGGTCGTAGAAGCGCTCGAGGAGGGATATGGTGGTGGATTTACCACAGCCCTATTGAGATCAGTTGTGTTTGCCAAACAATGAATAGGTCAAGGAGATAGATGACGTACCGAAGCGCCAACAAGCGCTGCGAATTGACCTGGCTCCACTTTGAGGTTCAGACTTGATAGCACTGGCACCTCCCGCGACTTGTAAGTGAAGTCCACATTTCGGAACTCAATGCCGACGCCTTCACTTCCTTCTTGAATCGAAGTCCACTTGTCAGCACCATCTTTCTTTGCTGGCCGCATACCTATGATACGGTTTGCAGCGCCAGTGGCTTGTGCCATGTTGGGAGAGACAGAAAACCACATTCCCGCCGCCACAGCGCCTTGTATAACACCCATGAAGACGACGAAGAAATCTATGATGTTATACTCTCTCTTTGCTAACAACGTGCCGCCATACCAAAATGCCAAAGCCATACACGCTAATTCGAGACTATCGCTTGCAGCGAAGACGAGAGTGTTGAGCTTTGCTTTTCGAAAGGCGTCGCTGACATGTCCTTTTAAAAGTGTGTCATAGCGGTCGCCAATGTAGTTCTCCATGATGAGACTGAGCACCGTGCGGAAAGCACCAACAGCTTCACACGCAAATTGACTGCTGTTCTCAAACACCTTGGTATTATCGTTTTCGAACTCCATCTCCATACGCATTCGAATATACCCAGAAATGAGGATGATAGGCAACGCTGAGAAGAGACAGACCAGTGTGAATTTCCATCCATATACGAAAGAAATGATCACGCAGCCAATGATATTGACAACAGCGATGAGAGCGAATGACATCTCGGTCGACATGAGCTTCTGCAGGTTCTCACAGTCGGTACTCAATTTCGATGTCAACGAACCGGGACTGTGGCCTTGGTCGTCGAAAAATGGAATGCGTTTATGTAGCATGTTGCCTAGGTATTCTTGTCGATAATTGAGCGTCACGGCAATCGAGATGAGATGCGTGGCTGTGCCGAGAGCGAAATATGCTGCGCCTACACTTATCGCTAGCACACCGAACATACCGGCATAGAAGTTTCCCCTGCTTACTAGCTGGCCGCCAATAAACGTGAAGACTCGCATGACATTGGCAAATATGTATGCTTGGAGTGGATAGACAGCACCAGCTGCTAGAACACCGAGAGTGGCAATACTGTAGAGCACCCAGTGTCGTCGTTGTTCGTATAAGAGGCGTCCAAAGCTCCTGAAGAGCCCAGTCGGCTTATACTCTGGGTCTTCGGCTGACGTATTGCTGGCCTGATCCTTGAAATCATACTTTTCCTGGGCAGTTACAACCTCCTTGAGCGCTGGGTCGTCAATCTCTTCCTGTTCTGTCTCCATAGCAAGATTCTGAGCAGTTACTAAACCCCGATAAACACCTAGGTCTTGTTGTAATAACTCGTCATGAGTACCTTGTTCTACAAGCTTGCCTTGTCGTAGGACAATAATCTTGTCGGCTCGTCTGATGGTGGAGAGACGATGAGCAATGACGATTGTCGTTCTGTTCTTTGACACACGATCAAGGGCTTCCTGGACAATTCGCTCCGTACGAACATCGATAGCACTCGTCGCTTCGTCCAAGATCAGAATTGGTGGCTGCTTGATGATGCTTCGAGCGATGGCAATACGTTGTCGCTGCCCCCCAGAAAGTTTGATACCACTCTCCCCAACGAGGGTGTGGTAGCCTTGTGGTAGCCTTGAGATGAATTCTTCAGCATAGGCCTCGCGACAAGCCTCTTCTACCATTTTCATTTTCTCTTCCTTAGACAATTCTTGGTAGCGTGTTCCACACAGACCAAAGGCAACGTTATTGTAAAGTGTGTCGTTGAATAGGAAAGGCTCCTGCTGGACAAGGCCAATCTGTGAGCGCCACCATTTGAGATCGACATCTTTGAGGTTCGTTTCTCCGATTTTTATTGCGCCAGTGCAGGTATGTGGCCCAAGTTCGATCTCTTCATCCTCCTTGCTTTTGTCGTCTTTAGCCTTGGTTGTAAATGCCTTATCTTTAGACTTATTTACTTTAGCATCCCTGGTTTTAGACCATCTTGACTTCTTCGCTTGACCATCTTTGGCTGGCATGATATTTGAGGACGAATCTACTGACTCTTTTATAGTAGCGCTTGCTGTAGTCCCAAGCAGCTCGTACCATCTCTGGACAAGTCCCACAACAGTCGACTTGCCCGAGCCGGACGGGCCTACTATGGCAGTAACCTTACCAGCCTCAAAGTTCAAATCAACTCCATGAAGAATTTGAACATTTGGCCTACTCGGATATGAGAAAGCTACGTCCTCAAAGGAAATATTTGCATCCGCACCGATTTCTGGCTCTTGAAGACCAGATGTCTTGGGGAGTGGAGCATCGATGGTGGCGAAGAGCTCTGTTGCGGCCGTCGCGGCTTTTGCAATAGCAATGATCGGCGCTGCGAGTCTTCCAATATGTTGCGTAGCCATCATGACGGAGAAGAGCACAACGACGATAACACCCACATCTGCGAGTTTTCCCTCAACCAGCTGCTTTATACCGAACCAGAAAGTGATTGCAAACGTTCCGTACATTGCAATCATGGATGGCGATACCATCAGACCCATGATTGGAGCTCCCCTTTTCTCATTTTTGGCAGCCGCTTTGAGGATCTTTTTGTGCTGTCTTGCTAATTTTGCCTCAGCGCCAAACGCGACGACGATGCGAATGGAGGAGAACATCTCATAAGCGAGAGCCGAAGCATCCTCATGGTGTTTTTCTGTGATCTTATGAATTGTGATGAAAGGCGGGATCAGCATCCCGTAAACAACTAGGATGAAAGGAAGCGATGCAGATGCAACAAGCGTGAGCAGCCACCCCTTGATAAATGCAACGACGTATAGTCCGATTGTAAACGCAAACGACTGAAATAACATTGCAAAGTGCTGTGAAATAGCGAGCTGAATAGTGTTCGACGAGGTGGTTATACGGGTGGAGACCTTGCCAGGGCTAATAGTATCAACGACGCCAACAGGCTGTGCGAAGAGGGCACGTAGGTAGGCTAGACGAAGAGCAGCGGATATTCTCAGTCCACTGATACGTATAGTGAGCTATTCAAAGTGTGTCAGCTTGTGAGATTGAAAGCGGAGCCACAAGCTTACCATTGAAATGTAGGATAATACAAACTTGCCGATAAATAGATAGAGTATGTTAAGTGACAGTTTGTTAATTTCAGCCTGGAACTCAGCTTTCGTTACTGCCGTGTCTGGCAGAAAGTAGTTGGTGAAATTGCCAACCAACTGGCCTAGAAGATAATTAGCACTTCAACACATATCAGTGCTGTCATAGAACGTACCAAATACTATGTTCATCAAGGGCATAGCAATACCTGACCCGACCGAGGTGATACAACATGTTACAATCAAGAAGTAGTCCAGCTTGGTTCCGTATGAAAAGATCCGCTGCCAGCATAAGTTAGCACTTAGAGACTTGTTTGATGGGCAGAGCACCTACGAAGTAGTTCTTCATGCCACCCTCAGCGGGTTTCTTAGATGCTTTTTCGCTACTCGTACCAATATCGATCGCATCTATGGCTGTATCCTTTGGAGGACTTCCCGTTTCTTGCACATGTGCTAAGATTACAGTTGTGTCTGCTTCAGCTGAAGCCGTATGTGGCGGTTGTGGGTCGATTCGCCCCGTCATGGTTAAGGATTGACGACTGTGAATGTCTTTAAAGAAGCGTTATAATGACATGAAGAATGGTGCCCCCGAAGGCGTAGAAATCAGCATGTAAATACTAAGACCAAAAATGGGTGCCTGATGAGGGAGGCTTCAGGTAATCCACTCTTGGAAACACGCTAACGCAACTAGAAATCTGAACTCGCGGAATTTATGCCAAAAGCGTAGTAAAGGGAATATTACACGGTTAGAGGCCCCAGTGACACATGTGCTGTGCATTAAAAAGGGATTCGGGTTCGCGATGAGTCTAACATGAGTGAGAAGCGCGCTAGTTGATTCTCTTTCCTAATTGAGCGACTTCATGCGAAAAGTAGGAAAAACATCAAAGTGCTTCCCCTGCTTCTAGGATTTATATATAAACGTACAAATTTCAGGATTCATAAATATTTACGAACAGTTCCAAACTTTTCATAGACTGTCCTCGTCGCAGAATATTTGAGCATTCAAGCGAGGCCGGCCCCTTCACGGCGGTCAACTTCGAACCGGAATGTCGGTCGGTGCACGGTCCGGCTCGCCTACCGACTCTGCGACGTTTCTCTTCTCCCAGATTCATCCCAAACCTTCTGTGCATAGTTTAGCGCAAAGGGCAATAACAACGATGAGCTGTATTCAACTGTTTGAGTTAAGTATCCGCTAGAACCACTAAGCAAAATAAGAAATTACCGTTCACAAGAAGCCAGAAGTTGCACATCATGTGCCTTCCGTTTTGAGCCAATTCAATGGCCAAGACATGCAGCCGGGAAAAGATTGCTGGTGAACTAAGTCGCGGTTAATCGGTACATTTCTTTTGGACTACAGACCGAGGCCGTTAAGCAGAGGCGAAGAGAGGTAGTGAACCCCTGTTCTATTGAAAACGCTCTGGAAACTTTATCAAGAGTGACTCGGCCAGGAGTACTGCACTCCATGAACGGGTCTGTAATGACCATTTTACATCTCTTACCTTGGTAGCTCTAGGAACCTTTGAGCTTCTATGTCTATAACTTGGAAGCTGTATCTGTAGTCTAGTCTCTAACGCTGATATAAACCATTTGGGTTGAAAACCAATGCTGAAGTCATGGCATTGCTGCCAGATCAACCCGAACAAGTCTAACCAGCACCCTATCTCGTGGCCCAGGCTATATGCACACTCATACTGGATATGCGATACATAATTTTACTACGAGAAACCTGCTTCCATGCTAACACAACATCCACAATATACTATAATAACATTAAACCACACTATCAATACGACAAGACAGGATAACGAAGCAAGAAATGAGGTTATGGGAATATATCGATGAAAGTGACAAAAGACCCAGTGAGCAGAAAGCGAAAAAGACACACCCAAAACCTTGATAACACCAGCTTTTTAGAGGCCTAGAAGGAAGCAAAACGCCACGGATACTCACTCAGACCAGTGAGCCAAGCGTGTGTACACGCAGTTTCAAACGACCCAGATAGAAGATGCGTCAAGCAAGGACGAAAACCGCACCTGGCACTCAGCCACCCCAGCCCTAATCTATGGGCAGACCTTTCTCAAGTCCTCGCAATATTTCATCTTTATTCGAAACGGTAGAGAAGCCTTCTAAGCCACCCCCCTCTTCGCAAGATAATACGCCAGTAGGTTCAAATGCTGTTCCCTCGCACCCGCAACCGCCTTCCAAAACCCGCCATCCTCCTTCTCGCCCCCAGGTCCCGCAATTCGCTCATGTAATGCGACGCAGAACTCGATATCCGCTTTACGCACATCGGCGTCCTGGTCGTCCATGCAGCGCACAGCTAGTTTACCAAGTCGAGCAGTTTGCTCTGCGGAGAACGCGATGTTTTTGGCGCCGCTGATTTGGATGAGGGAGGCGAGAGTGGTGAGGGCCATGGTGATGGTCTTAGTGGCGCCGCTCATGGGGGGTGAGGTGAGTGAGGATTTGGAGGTTGGGGAGACGGTCGGTGTGAGGCCGGGAGATTCTTCGATCAGTGAGAGGACGGCGTTGAGGCAATCGGAGGTTTGGCCATATTTGACAATTTCATCAGCGGTGGTCTCGAGATCGATAGCGATGTGCGATGTATTGTCGTGCTGGGCTTTCGTTTGCAGGATCGTACAGAGGACACGAGAGAAGTATTTGGCGGTTTCTTTTCGGTACAAAGATAGCATGGCACGGATTGTTGCCAGTGCTTGAACTTTTAGGTTTGCTGCTTTTATTGGGGACGTCTTCAGCTCTTCGGCTGGTGCTTGAAGGAAGTCTAAGCATACTAGGAGCAAACGGCCAAAGTTTTCATCATTTGGACCCCAGATCTCATGATCTGACTTGACCATGTCTTGCATGCGGCGGAACATATGAGCTTCGACCGTGCGGCCTTCGATCTTCTTGATACCACTCGCAAGTAGCTGCCTATTCTTCAGTACTTCAGCATTGTTGGTGTCATTGCTCTCTGAGAACAGAACACTTCCAGTGCTAGTCGTCTTATGATGGCCTCGAGGGCGCTCTTCGCTCGCGTTACCCATGACAGTGTCACTTGATGTGCTCCCGTTGCTAGGTCGTCGCTCAATATTTTTCTCGTTGATCGGAAGCTCACCAAGGACCGGCTTTTGCACATCATTGTCGACAGTGGCGGGTTCGTCGCCAACGAAGGGGTCTTCGAAAACTTGGACCTCCTCTTGAGCATCGGTGCCTCGCGTGTTGGGACGATCGGGAGAGCGTAGTTGTGGGCTTCGCGTTGATGATCGAAAACCAAAACCGTTGATATCACCCATAGATTTTGGGCTTCTTAAACTCGATGCGCGCGGGCTAGGTGCTGCGAGCCGTCCTGAATTTGGCGTCATTTTTGGTGGCGTACCCTGGAATGATTGTGTTGTGGGCTGTGTCAAATTTGGTATGACCATGGTGAAGTTGTCCTCATCCCCTAGGTCAACGGCATCGTTATCAACAACTACTGTTCCCTCCATCCCGTTTCTTTGTCGAAACGGAATAGTACCTGGGTCATGGTGACTCTGCGATCGCATGAACGGTTTCACCATTGTCAAATCCTCGTCTTTAGCTGGGCTTACAGCAGGACTGCCCTGCCGCAAGTTTGTGCTCGGCGTCTTGCGGTTCGTTGTTGCTTGGCCTAACCTGGACTTACTCTGAATGGGACTAACAGTAGGACTGTTTTGAGTCTGAGCTCGTGGCCGAGCAGTGCTCTTCGGTGCAACAGATTTCTTCGTTGTCGTAGCTGTAGGCGTCTTCTCTGGAGTCATTGATGGCGTCACCTTACCAGTCCCAGCACGACGAGCAGCATATGGATCAGCGGTGGCAGGCCTGGTGAGTTCTGGGCGTGGTCGAATTGGTCGTCGGACTGATCCCCCTAACAGTGAACCTGTACCCGTAGAATTTTTCAATGCTGATTTAGTTGCCTCACTAGACATAGCGGAAGGCGGTCTTGTTGGCCCAGACGAAGCTGATGAGGCGGTCGAGGTGGTTCGTACTCCTGCTCCTAGAGACTTCGTCGATACTGATTTCGCTGGTGAGTAAGTCGCAGCAGCAGACATGGGTCGCTCGGGGACACCTTTGGACTCAGCCATCTTTGCTCGCCGTTGCTCAGCAATCTTTTCCTTCAAAGCATTGCGGGCAGCTCCCGCGCCGACAGACTTGGAGAATGAGGCTGTGCTAGCTTGAGAGGGAGCGAGTGAAACATTTGGGTTGTTAGGGTCTTTCTCTAGTGCTGTCTTTTCTCTCTTCTCTAGCGTTTCAAACATTCTACCAGTTCGATTAGCATAGGCATTGACTCATCCTTGTTAGAAAACCTACATTTGGGCTCTCTGTGCCCATACGAGAGAAAATGTCCAGTATGTGCTTCGATATGCTTCACGCACTTTGGGATTGGCATCAGTAACTCCTTTCTTAATAACCTTCTCCAGCGAGTCCAGTCCACCCGAGTGCTCAATGTGCGATTTGTGCTTCCGGATAAGCGTCTTCACCCAAGTTGCCGAATATGTCCGTGGCTGCACATTCTTATCCTGTACGGCAAACGAAACATGCTGCAGCATACGGTTGTTATACGTAGCATTTGACAGAATGGCTTCAACGGTGACGTTGCCGTTCTGAGCAGCAATGTTCTTTGTTGCGGCACACATCTTGATAAAACTCTGCAGGATAATCTCCACCCATGGATCGATGGCATTACCGAGCGTCTTTGCCAGCTCTTGCACTAATTGACAGCCGTTTGTGGACATGGTTGTGCGAAGAGTGTTGGCCACCTTCAGGATGCCGTCTAGAATCGACTTGATGCCTGCGACAAAAGCTCCGGTAAACTCGGATGGTGCGTTGCCCATTAGTATCCGTCGCAGCTTGGTGGTATTCTTGTCTCGCGCCAACCAGTTCTGCTCCGACTCCCTTCCCTCAAACGCCGGTGCCATGTCTCGGAAGATATCATCGAGCTCGCGTTGTGTGTAGATGTGTATGGGATCCATAGTGACTGCTTCGGGTGGCGGGGGTTGCTCGGCTAAGGCGTCTGCAATACCATGGTCAGGCTGTAGCGTGTGCGCCCTGTGGGTTGGCAGTGGTCTTGCTGGTGCTGATACTGGGGCTGGGGCTGGGGCTGCTGGCGGGAGCATTTCTACTTCTCTGACTATTGCTGCAGCGCCATCCAGATTTGCGGTGATGTAGGTTGCAATGGCTTTTCGGACGTTTGTAGCAACGAGCTGCTTTTTTAAATTCGCTTTTGCGTGTTCTGGGGCACTTTGGAAGAGTTCCACAACGGCATGTTTAGCGGTGTCGCGTACGCCGGCATCAGCATCTTCGAGGTTAGCTATCAACTGCGCCGAGTAGCTGCGAAAGGGAAGGTTGTCGTTTTTATTCATCTTCACGACCCATGACATGGACGTTTCTTTAGCGCGCACATTGTTGCCCTTCATGGCAGTGTGGATGAGTGTCTCGACCTCGGCAGGAAATAGTTTGTGTACATCAGCCAGTATTTGTAGGGACGCGCTGCGATGAGCCTCGCGTGTATCGCCCAATCGCTCCAGAAGCATCGAGCATAGCTTGGATGACTGCGACGTGAGGACAGTTGTTTCCCTTTGTAATTGCAGTCGCTTGATGAAATGGCTCAGTGTGGAGAAGCCTGCTGAGACGAGTGTGGCCGAGGTGGTGGCGCTGATGGCGATGCGGATGCAGTCGAATATAGGAGCCTGGCAGTCTTCAGGAACACGGTCGTGCTTGATGCTGGATTTGACATTATTAAATAGTTGCAGGCGCTGCTCGACATTGGTGGAAGGCTTCTTCAACGCTGCCAGGAGCGCGTTCACCTGCTCCAGCATCTCAGGCATAATTGCGTTAGAAAAGAGTTGTGGTAGACGCGGGGCACATGAGGACCGGGTTGATGCGATGTTTACTGACTTCACCAGCGTTGTTGTCTAGGGTGGGTCTCGCGCTAATGCAGTGGCCAATCGCTCTGACAACCGTGCTTCCCCCCGCGACATCGCAAAGCCGCTCACAGCCCTCTGTGCCCCTATCCACCCATCACCCCCCATCACATGTCCGGACCAATGAGCAAGCGGAGGTCAAAGGCACCAGGGCAAAGCTGCAAAGGGGTGTATCTCGGAAAATTATGGTCTTTGCTTTTTCCAATACGCCTCCGGTTGAAATACGATGGAGTGCTGGACAGGCAAAAGAGCGACCGGACCACATCCCAATACAGTAAAGACTGTCAAATCACGAACACCTCACAAACTGTTCTGTTCCTTCCTCTCATCCCAAACTCCAACAGCCTCTTCAGCAGCCTTTACCCCGCTCAACACCATTGCGCCAAAGGTTGGACCCATACGATTTGCTCCATCAACCTCGCTCAGCTCCATGCCGCCCACTATCAAGCCCGGCACGACCTCGCGCGTCCGTTTGACGATTGCATCCTCGGCGGTGCGCATATCGAGGCCGCGCATGCCACCGAGCTTGGGGAGCTGCTGCATCGAGACGAGGCGCTTGACGCTAAAGGCGCCAAAGGGGCCATCATGGCCAGTCGTAGAAATTACCAAAGGAGCGTTGATAGTGTTGGGATCCATGCAAGATTGATCTAACTGCATTTAGTCCAAGAAAAAGCAGGTAAGAAAGAAAAGGGCATCAGATACTTACCGTCGTGATGCATGGATACCAAAGTCCAGTTCGTCACTACGCCAGCAATGCGGACGGCGTTGGGGTCGTTGGCGGTAGGAGCAGGACGGGTAATCAAGTCTTCGACTGCCGTTGCATTGAACAGCTTGACATTGGGAAACTGCAATACCTTGGACAACAGTGTCGACGTGAAGAGCGCTGCGTGCTTGACAACAACAAAGTCGCCCTCGTCGTCGTAAGGAACGCCAATCTCGTTCAGGAAGAACTGGGCAGGCTTACGCATTACCATGGCAGAGAAGAGTTGGCCACCGAGCCAGGCACCCCCTCCTGGAGCAACGCCAGCCTCGACCATGGCGATCTTAAGATCAGGTCGCTTAGATGCGAGCGAGTAGGCCGCACTGAGGCCGCAGGACCCGGCTCCAATAATGACAACATCAGACTCAGCATAGGTATCCAAGTCGTTGAAGTAACGACGCGTCATGGCACGAGAGACCTGTGACTCACGGATGGGAGCGAAGTTGAAATTCTCCCAATTGTTCCCAATCTCTGCAAGGGATTTGACAGTGCCATTGACAGCCGACTTGATAGCCAGATCTTTCTTGATGATGCTCACTCCATTACCAGTGTTGGTAACTGGGATGTCGAACGTAGCGGCAGGTGGAGACATGTCGATACTGTTCAGGGTTGTTCAAAGTCTGGGATCTGTTAAGGCTATTCGAATTTGGAGAGGGAGCAAGAGCATGTCCTTGCGCTGGTATTATCCAGATCAAGTTATGACCGTATAATCTCAGATCGAAGCTAGTGGCCATGCCCTTCCAACACCACCTTTCCCAGGTGATGTCAAAAGGGGATGGCGACTGGAAACGAACACCGGTTCATGCGTATACTTTGCTGATATACCTTGATGGCTTGAGGATAACGCCCGCGTACAGACTGAGTCTTGCATCATGGCAGCCATACTTGACGATGAGTATCTGCTAACAAGTCAGTATGCTATCTTGAAGATAAGAGGATTGAAGGATGAGTACAGATATCGAGGTCACTCAAGACGGTAGGTTTAGAGAGTTGGCGAGAGGAAAAGATTCCATGAGATGAGTTACTTGAATACCTCACGTTACATTTTCCCCGCCATGTCTAACCGTTGAGGCGGGGTAGCAACGCAACGCAACGCAACGCAACGCAATGACGACTTTGCGCTAAATACTGTGCTCCGAGAAGCCAATTGCATCTAGATAGGTGCGCTATGTAAGCGTGGGGGGTTGGACTATTGAGTATTGGGATCCGTGGGGTCCGGAGCACAGCATCAATTACATGTTGGTAATGGGCAGAATGCAACAAAAATCCCTTTCCCAGTTAACTCTAGGCTTGATCGTTGGATCCTTCAACAAAGACTACCCCTGAATTAGGAGCTGCACGTTGTATCCTGTAATCTCCAAAGACAACCAATCTGATTCTCATTTACTGAAGTATCTCATAGCAAAACCGGAACGACTCGAATTTTGTGATTCATGTACCGGCCGAATGGTGCACTACGACAGAAAGTTTTATACACATGTCAGTTGTTTTGCGCTTGACTCGGTGCGCACGGCATCGCTAATCGTGCACCGTTGACTAATTATTGCTGATTTCACTGACTCAGAAAAGCGATGAGGCATGGGGCGAAGATCAGTCCGGGTTGGTGTGCCGATCACCAAGAAGGCTTCGCGCAATTTCGTTTGCGCGACGAAGCTGGGTGAAGTTTGTGTTGAATTGCGCATCAAACCAATGTCAAGCAGCAGTCAATCGCAGTTAACGGCACGTAGCCGAAGGCACCTGTGTCATCAACTATGGACTAGGTAGTGCTTAGGCTCAGTGCGAACCAGAGTTGGCTGTGGGCACGACAAATTGTGGCGTCCAGTAGTAGGCAGTGATCAGCGAGCCTGATGCTCATGCGTATAGTCTGGAGTCTGTGTTTGAGATGAGCCGAACGTGAATCCTTCAGGGAAGGATGAAACAGGTCCGTGAGCTTTGGTATTCCCGGTCGTCTCAAGATGTGCAGAATTGATTAATTCAGTTTATTATATAGAGACAGGCCGTACAGTGATACCATGTAGCGTGCGCAGCGCAGCAGTGCAGCAGTGCGTGGGCGGAACCCTGGGCGATAGTGTCACGGCGGCGAGCTTGCTGTTTTGCTGCATGGCAATAACATGTTTAACAAAGAGACAGTGACAGGGTAGATGGTGGTGCAAACCATCTTGAAACGCAGCCTTCAATCTCCCGCGGCAGCAAACGTTTTCTGCCAGGCTGTAGGCGGACCGTGTGCTCTGGCTTGCACTCTCGAGGCGAGCATTTGGCCGCGTACCTGCATCGCCGTCTATGTGTGGCATGCACAGGCGCAGGAGCAGCTGATTGAGGCGGCTGCGCGTAATTAGCAGACTTTATTTACAGGCGGCGGTCGAGGGATAAATCCGCATTTGGACGCAGCATCTGGATGTGACATGCGGCGCCGTGCGCTGGGTAGGATAGATAGCGAGCAGGTGGGTAGACGTGGTACCGTGTCGGTACATGGTAAGTATGCAGCGCGGTAGGGCATGGGAGCCAGGCCTGCCGCGTTTTGCTACAGAGGCCTGTCAGTGGATCGATTGAGCCGGCAGGCGCGACGACCACAGGCGGTGGTGGTCAGCAGCACGGCAGGCTCGAAACAAACGCAGCGTTCAGCTTGCTGGGCACGTCAGCCGTGGTGGCAGGCAACTGGCCGGGACGGCGACTGATATTGGGTCGAGTTGACGATGCAGCCACAAAGTCCACGGTGCGGTGCGGTGCAGTGCAGTGTGGAGGGCACACTGGGATCGACTGGGACTAGGGCAGGTGGGGTCGTGCCATGGGCGAGGCCAGGGGCCTTGGGCGCTTTCCAGGCCTGCAGGTGACTTTTTGCTGCTCAGCTGTGCTGGAGGTGCTGGTGCTGAGCATGGCCGTCATTCGTGATGACTATGCTGACGGTGAATGTCGTGATGCTGCAGATCGCGGGCGGCCGTGTCGCAATGTCGCAAGGTGACAATGTCGTAATTGCAATGGTCTTCCTGTGTGATTCAGCAGACAGCGACTCCAGCCTCAGAGGTCTGTGTGTCCGACTGTGTGCCGCGTCGGTGGACCCTGGGTTAGGCTGGCCAGCCCCTGCAATTGGTCGTCGAACGCATCCACCAGGCGTGTGAGGGGACCTTAGTAACCAACGCTGGACCTGGACGTTGTCTTGTCGGAGCATTGATTCTATCGCGCGGGCGACTGCAGCGTCCTACCACAGTCCTCTGTCGCGAGTATTATTCCCCTACCAGCACTCTTTGCGCCATTGCCCTCTGCATCCATACCCAGCACACAGCACATATCCACACCCACCCATCCACCCACCGTCGGCTCCAGTCGCCATGGAGTCGCCAGGCGCCTATCCAGAGTCGCCCATAGACCAGGACGACGTCGTCTATCCGTGCAAGGGTTGTGGAGAGGTGGGTACAGCACGGTGCTGTTCAGAGCCTGCGGTTGCTGACACAGTCTGTCCAGATTCTCGAGGAAGGAAAGGCCTTTGAGCTCGGTATGCATTTCTCGTTTCCCCCCCATTTCCCACCGAAACACCGCCCGCCCACACCTTCCCGCCACCTTCAATACAATGCTGACTTTGGCCTAAATAGCTGGGAACCGATGGCACATCGACTGCTTCCGCTGCAACACCTGCGGCACCCTGCTCGACTCGGACGCCAACCTGCTACTGCTCGGTGACGGCTCGCTGATATGCAACAATTGCACATACAGCTGCAACCATTGCGGCAACAAAATCGAAGACCTCGCCATCCTTACTGGCGACCAGGCCTTCTGTGCCAACTGCTTCCGATGTAGGAACTGCAAGCGCAAGATCGAGAACCTGCGCTATGCTCGCACATCCCAGGGAATCTTCTGCATGTCTTGCCATGAATCGCTCATGGCAAGACGGCGCAAGAAGTCCAAAAAACCTCCCTCAGGCCCAGCACCAAAAGTAGACAAGTCCTTGCCTGCCTTGCCTCCCCAGATGGACCAGCAGCACACCGCCTTCACTCCTGACATCGACACACCTTCCGATGTCTTTTCAGAGCCAGCTACGACAGATGTTTCTCCCAGACCGCCACATCCACGAAGGGGAGATTCGTCGTCGACCTTCAGGCGCGATGCTTCTCCCGCCATGACCGACATGTCGCGAAGAGGTACAGACCAGTCCTGCCCCGTATGCTCCTGCCATGTCACTACTAACTCCTATTGTGAAGCAGACAATACCACCCTGCCTGCCACTACCTATAGCAAACAGAGCAATCACGTTGATCCCCCGGACGCTGCGGACGATAGCATTCTTCTGCCATTCGCCCTCGACCCCAATACCGCCCCGGGCCCTTCTCCGTTAAACAGACCAACGAGCAAATTTCCCGAGCGAACAATGAGTGCCGGTCAATCAGCAACAAATGAGCCAAAAAGCGGCCGTGATTACTTTAACAGACCCTCGGGCGATCACCGCGAGACACTCAAGGAGAACAATTCACGATCTGTGTCCACAGAGAGACGACGACCGACAAGCCCGCATATCGCATACCAAGAAAAGGGGAGACAGCCATCAGACAGCCTGGTGGAAACTTTGCGAAAGAGGAAGGATACTGCAGACTCGCCATCCGCTCCCGATCGGTCCCGAAGCCAACATGCGTCTCCTGCGCCATCCTCAGCGGCAGAGCCTTTCAAGCTACAAGATGTTCCAAAGAATAAAAAGGCGGAGGCGAAGCGCAAAGATTCAGAGTCAAACCTGGCGTCTCCTCCCCCGCAACAGTCTCAGCGCGCCTCACCTTCGCTTGATATGAACTCGCGTCTAAGCAGACCACTCATAGACCCCAATTTCACCTCGTCTCCACCAACTGCCGTACAAGATTCACCAGACACCTCGGGGTCTTCATATAGCTCTCATACCCGTCCAATAGAGCGTTCAGTCGAGCGCCCAACAAGGGGAGACTCACTGAAGGCTTCTACATCCATTTCAAGATCTGAAAGACCTGCACCTTCACCCACTACCCCAACCATGGGTCACCCAGAACGCACATCTTCCACTAATGCAGGAACGGCACACATCAATTCAGGCCTGGGAATCTCGAATCCTGGGGAATCTCCTCCCAAAACGTTCCCTAGTGCGCCGGTTCCGCCTGCACGCTCCTCGGAAAGGCCTGCGCCACCTTCAGCCCAGACGCTCACGTCACCTCGAGCTCCCACACAGCCATCACAATCTCAGCCTCATAAAAATAGCGAGTCGACAAGCAGCATACACAGTGAGGCTTCACGAGATGAATATACGCCACAAGGATTGCCACGGTACAGCCATCAGGGCGATTTCTCACTTGATGAAGACTTCGCGCGTCTACTCAATAGCCAAGCAGAGAAGGATGAAAGAGAAGCGGGCGTATTTAGAAGAGTCTCGAATGCTGTTTCTAAGCATGGGCGTAGTTTCAGCGACCGTGGTTCTGTCACCTCTAGAGGCCACAAAAAATGGCCCACGAATGGCTCCATTGAGATCAGCAGCCCAGTAGCTTCCCCAGACACGAAGGAAGAGAGCGTCAATCTCCGGAACGAGCTGAGACGCGCCCAACAACGTATTGCCGAACTGGAAGCTGAAAAGAATGGCTTGCGAGAGTCAATGCACAGTGCTGCCGATATTAAACAAGCAAACACTGTGCTCAGAGAGAAACGCAACACCATGGCTGTCTTGGATACACAGCGCGAAGTTGTAATCCGGGAGCTGGAAATTATGACCGAACACCTCAAACGGGCTAAGGACAGCAATGGCTCCATGGACCTCAACCAGCTTAAATCAGACATTCTGAAGGATTTTGGAAATTCCCTCCACAAACTCAAAGACCAACTCTCTAGTCAGATTGAAGAACTTATCTCAAGGCGTGCTGAGCTGACTGATGAAATCGCAAATCTTATTCAGATGAAAGACAAGGGTTTCCAAGAATATGAGTCGCTCACTGCAGCCAATTCAAAACTAAATGACATGAACCGGGAACTCGTAGAACAAATACAGAAAACACTGCAGGGCAATAAGAAGAGTACTCAGAACCTTGACTCACCCGCTAATGGACTTGGAATCTACAACGCACAGCAAAAGGGTGGCAGGTCAGACATCTCCATTGATGTCCACCAACATAGTTTCCCACATGACCACTCATTCGCAAACCTTCACGAGGCCGATGGGGAGCCTACCCAAGCCCAGCCACAAGTGGTTCATATTCGAAAAACTGGCAAACCTACGAAGTTCTCTACATGGAAGAAGGGTAGCCAGGCCATTACAAAGAACGTCACGAAGGGATTCAAGGGGGCCTTTGGTTCAGAAACAAAGCAAGACGAGTACAACACCACCAACAACAACATCAAAGTTATTGGTACGCCATATGGCTCTACACATACACAGCCTGATTTCGCTTCCATGTCTGCTTCCATGTCTACCTCAATGTCCAGCTCAACCAAGAGTAAAGAGGACCAAGGAACTCCTAGGGCTTGGTTTAGCGGGAAGCCACCGGGAAATACTAGACAGTACCCACAAGATCGGTATAAATCATCGCAACAGAATAACAGCAGTACTAATCTGGCTGCCGACGCCAGCACCGTTTTGTTCGGTTCAGATCTTACCGCGCGCTGCGAGTTCGAGAAACAGATGATACCCAGGGTCGTCAGTCGCTGTATTGAAGAGGTTGAGCTGCGAGGTAAGTGTACCTTGTATTGCACACCATACTTAGCCTAGCTTACATAATTTAGGTATGGATGTCGAAGGTGTCTACCGCAAGAGCGGTGCAAGTTCCCAAGTCAACCAGGTCCGCAACGGTTTCGAAGCTGACAACGATTACGACATCTCTGATCCAGATTTGGATATACACGCAGTCACGTCAGCTATGAAGAACTATTTCCGCAGGCTGCCCGTTCCTTTGATCACGTTTGCTGTATATGATCAATTCCTCGAAGCGGGCCGTAAGTACAATATGTACCCTCAATAGTCAATCTGCTAACTAAATGAATAGAACTCGAGGACCCACAAAAGCAATCTAAGGCTCTCCTGGCAGCCGTGAATGAGATACCTAAGGCTCACCGCGATACTCTCCAGTTCCTAGTCTTCCATCTATCGCGTGTTATCATACACGCCAACGTGAACTTGGTAAGCAAACTTCGCATGGTCGATGCCATTTTGACTGACGTAATTTTAGATGACGCCTCTTAATCTTGCCGTTGTCTTCGCGCCTACAATCATGCGACCCATGGACATCCAGCGGGAACTCACTGATGTCCAACAGCAACGCGTCGCGGTTCAGGCACTGCTCGAAAACTACAGGACCGTATTTGGCGAGGAATGAGGTACCGAGGCTTGCATAGGCACATTGCTCCTTCTATTTTACATTGTACAGATGCCGATGAGCTGCTCCATTTGCCTTGTGACAGGCATAGTCTGTGATACTGGGGCATTCCCCTCGTTAGGACGGCTCACTCAAGCGCCGTCCATTTATGGACTTTCACACCACCTCTGATATCTGGGATTTAGATTGTGTTGCTGGTAGCGGGCGATAGCTAATGCCCATAATATAGCAGGACGGTCCCAGAACTCCGACGGCGTTCTAGTGCCAGCCTGGGTTGGTTGGTCGTTCGTCGACACGAGCATTATTCATCGGCATTCCTATTTGTTCATATGGTATGACTTGCGTGCTTCTTGACTGAAGGGCGGATTTCATGTATTATAGGTTTCATTAGCACGCATGTTTGGTCCACACAGATTGTTAGTCAAGCGACGTAGGACCTGGGACTATACCCCTTTTGCTCGGTTGCGTATTGTGCGAGGTAACGACGGTTGGCTGGATTAAAGAATAAGCATGTGCAACGCTCGCGCGTGATGGCATGTGTATAGCTCGCCAGAAATACACGAGTTGTGAGAGATGCCAATACGATGCGCCACTGTTGCACCGATCACATGCTTGGCAGGTGGATGTAAATCCGGGAGGCACGCTAAATTACACAACATGACGTAGTCAGTCAATGCTAAGCGAAGAAGCATGTGAGCGAGCCTCCTGTCCTGTTTTCCCTGAAAGGCATCGCACGATCGCCCATTTCTCTGCTGCATCTGCCTAGAACTTCCTCAATTCCGATTGCTTGACTAGACCTGTGTCTCAATCTTACCTGTATCCTTTGTGTTCTCCTCTCGGCCGCTCGACACCACCAGATCTACTACTCCACTAAGCTCCTCAGCCAAAATGTCGTACGCAGATATCGCTGCCAAGGGCCCCAAGCAGAGCCCAGAGGAAGTGAGTCTCTAACAGACAACATGTTTTAACCCTCGCTGATGATAATGCAGGCGTGAGTAGCCCCAGACATATTGTTCGCGAGTGAAGCTTTTGCGTCAAAATTGATAGCCACGACCTTCACCACATTCCAACTAAAATTAGTCAAAAATATCGAGGCGCATGCTAATTCCGATTTATAGTCGTGCTCCTGCCATCCCGCAAGTCGAGCATACAGACGAGAGCGTCTCTTCCCTTGTCGATGTTGACAGCCCACATATTTCCTCTGTTCCCTCCGAGTACGAGAGCCAATATGTGAAGACCGATACACAAGCCGAGCGCATCGAACGCGAGAAGGAAATGAAAGAGGAGGCTAAGAAGCTCAAAGAGAAGGCTGCGGCCAAGAAGGAGAGCGCAAAGGACAAGGCACGGAAGAATGCGGGTAATCCTGTCATCTTAGGCAATGCTATTGGCCTTACCATATTTGCTAGTGTGCTCGGTATCGGCGCGTACAAAAAGTATGCCCGTGGAGAGTTGACAGGCAAAGTCGTCGCCGCTTGGGCCGGTGTTGTTGGATTGTTTGGTCTGGGCGATTACTACCTTTCACAGTGAGTGACTTCAATAAGCGAAGGAGAAAGACGAAATGCTAACTGTTCCATAGATACTTCTTCAAGCGCTATCCACCAAAGAACTAAACAAGTGCAACCCAGCGCTTGCAGGATAGCTATATTACGACCGTTTACATTAGACTCTCTCCTATACAACCCGCACCCATCCACAACGTTCGAGTGGGGAATGGAAACTTTGATATGTTTTTTGCAGCACTGCAACTTGTACATTCTCCTCTTGGTTCTAGCTTGGAGTCGGTAGTTTTGGTAGGTTTTCTTCTGTATATACGGAGGTTTACGTTTCGATATACCCGTGATTCACTATTACAGCTTCCTACAATTTATTGCTATGATATAATGATGTGTGCCTCATATTGGTGGGGTGTAGTGTCGAATAATGAAACACGTGACTGACCCTTCAAGAACTACTCGGCTTAGAAATCTAGTGCCAACGGAACTTTCGACGTCACGTCGATCGCTGACTTACATTTGACACAACGCCTTTTCTCTCTCTTTACTGTCATTTCCTATTTTCTAATCATGTTTCGAGCTACCCCGCGATTAATTGCGCGTTCAGCGCTCCCTCGCACTGTTGCGCCAGTCAGGCGATACATCAGCACAGTTCCGCCGACACAAAAGTCAAGAAGCTGGAAGAGCCTCGCTGCACGCCTCGGTATCGCCGGAACCATCATATATTATTACGCAACCACCGATGTATTCGCAGAAGAACCAAGACGTACGTTCCCACAGAAATGCAAAAATGGCAACTATTAGCTCTGGCTAACGACAAATCGCAGAACTCGTACAAACCCTGCCCGAAGCTGAAACCGAAAGTGAACAGCTACCCACAATTGAAGCTATCGCGGCCGAGCGCCAGAGGCGAAAGGCTGTACAGGCGCAACTAGATCTCCAGGCGCAAAAAGAGGCTGAGAGTGCACAGCAAAATGCCGCGCCAACAAGCGGCGGACAGGGTGGCATGGAGGACATGGAGGAGGAAGCCGGCCAACAAGGCGCATTTAATCCCGAGACGGGCGAGATTAACTGGGATTGCCCGTGTCTGGGTGGCATGGCTGATGGGCCCTGTGGCGAAGAATTCAAAGCGGCCTTCAGCTGCTTCGTGCACTCGACCGAGGAGCCAAAAGGGATGGACTGCATCGACAACTTCAAGTATGTCTAGCAATTACAATCAAGCGACGTTGGGGGGAAATGCTAATACTCAACAGAAATATGCAGAATTGCTTCCGCAGGTACCCAGAGGTTTATGGCTCGGAACTCGATTCTGACGCCGACGACGATGACGATGATCTGACTGCTGATGCGGCGGCGCCCGCGCCCGCACCCGCACTCAACGACGCGGAGTCGAGCACACTGTCTGAAAATACCGCGTCTCTTCCATCTGCGCACACCGATTCTGCATTGAGCACGCCATCCGAGAGCGCCGCATCTCGCCCATTCGAAGCCCAGTCCAAGACCAGCTCCCCAGAAAAGACTAAGCTGTCGGGCGAGCTTAGCCCAGAAGCAAGATCGGGAGAAGGCCGAGGAGTACAGAGCCTGGTACCAAACAACTACAAACCAGATGCCAAATCAGACGATTGAGTGCAGATGATGAACCAGCCTTTGTTTCAAAGACAGAGACATGAGGATATTATCAACAGGAGTACCGGAGATTGGAATGCATTGTGCTATATACATGACGGTATAGGAGTATCCGGCAAATCAGGCGGCACCAGGTGAACCGCTCCATGTAATTGTACGAAATATTCATGTGTCGATTTGTGCAAAATGCATATCAAACAAAAAACCCCAAGTGCCCCACGCCTAAAGACCAGACAGCCTGCATCACGCACAATGAAACACGTCCAATTATAGCAAAAGCCATCTCATTCGCATAACATACTATACAGCACAGTACAGATCGATTACTTCAAAGTATACGCACTCACGGCCCCGAATCTGCCAAATCCACGCCCAAAACACCATGACGGAAAGTGCCCTTGCCCCTGATACATGGCGGCATGATTGTTCATCTTCACATGCCTTCGCCTTCCCTTATTGCAATGGAAACAAGGATCATCTTACAACTCCGCCTTGCTGTATCCTTCGTCTCCTTCTCCCAATGGCTTGACGCCCCCATCTACGCTATCTTGCTTCACGCCCATGTTGTCCTCACCCTTGCCTACGCCAAACATCCGCATTGCCTCTGTGAGCTTCTCGACTGCTTCCTCAGAGCTCAATGAGCCCGGTAGTCCCTGGCCACCGAGGCTAGCCGTGATCTTCTTGGTCGCGTCTTCGAGGGCGCGGACACGGCGTTGGAAGTTGAGCCGGTCCATGAAGAGTTGTTGGCGGCGGCGTTGGAGGTCTCTGCGTTCGGCGGAGAGTAGCTTTTCAAAGTCGTTGAAGTGTGCGAGCTTGAGTTGGAGCTTTTGGAGTTGGAGGTTTACGGTGCCGGAGACGAGGCGGGTGATGTGGCGTTCTTCGTGGGAGGCGAGGGCGCTGGAGCGTGCAGCGGAGAGGGCAAAGGGGAGGGCGACAAGTGGGTTGGAGTCAGTTGATGTGTTTGATGCCTTCGTGGCGAGTGTAGTAGATTCTTGCGCTGCGTCGATGTCCATAGCATCGTTGGCTTCAGGCTTGACGTCGGCTGATGTAGCGGCTGATTCGCCTTCCTTTTCTTTACCCTTTTCTGAAGGTGCGGTGGGCGCTTTGTTGATCTTTTCTTGTAAGATGCGTTTCATCTCATTGACGCTGCGGCCTGAGGCTACGGCAGCTTCGGTAACATTGGCGGGTGCAAGGCCCGCGAGGAAGCTGACTACGCTAAGAATAGGGTTGTCTGCGTGATGGATGGGCGCGCGCCCTTCGCTCAGGTACTCTAGATCGCGGAGGAACTTCATTGATGGTGCTGCTGATTCTGTGGGGAGAATCTCAGCCTCAACGTACTTATCCTCAATCTCGAGTTGCAGGAACTTCATGACACACTGCTCGCGCGTCTTAGTTTGGACATGATCCGCAACGCGATTCCAGTCATCGTCAAACTCTTCTAAGCCCTCAAGCAGTAATAGGACCTCTTCTTCTGACCACTTTTCCTCAGTCTCTGGGACGCTCGAGTACTCTGGATTCGAGATTTTGACGAAGTCTGCCGACGAAGTGCCCGAGGGAAAATTGCCCTCGACGAAACACCTGGGGCAGAGATCGCGCTTCAAGCCACCTACGCTCTTTGTTTGGCCTGGCTGCTCAGAGGGCTTGGACTCGTGGAAGTGCACGCGAGTGCACTCAACCCCGCAACTGAAGCAGTTGATGACCTTGAGAGGCTCCTTCTGTATAGCCTCCAAGTCCTTGACATCTGCAGAGCTACCATTTGCCACGGTATCACCGTTGGCTGCCTTATCTTTTGGCTCCGCAGACGCCTCTTTCCCATTCGCCTCGTATATATTACGTCCAGCAAGCGACTTGGTCTCGCTTTTTGCAGTTGGTTGCTGGCTCGCGGCGCGATCAGTGCCTGCATTTTGCTTTCCATCCGTGATTTTTGATCCAGGTCCTGGTTGAAATGGTTGTAGTCCTCGAGGTGTGTCGACAGTAACGCGGAAATGGCCGGTGAATGGAGGACCAATATTCGAGGGGCGCTCTTGGGGATCAACCTAGATCATGGTTAACAGAGGCATTGGTGATGAAAAAAATCGAAAGCTTACCTGATAGTTGATCAAGCCCCACTGCTCTAGGAACGCATGAACACGCATGATTGCGCAAACATCTCCGGCCAAGTTCCTGCGACAGGCTGTGACGGTGAGGTACTCGGAGGGGTTGAGTCGATATGTGTTAATCATGAAATCGCGGTAGTCTCGGTAAACAGCAGGCGTCTTGCTGCGATTGCGGTTGTTGAAGAACTCTGGCAAGGCCTTGCGCTCGCGGTAGTCAATGTAGCGCATGTCGAACCATGTTGCGTAACTGGGGATGATGGTCGCATAGGTCTGGGTGACGAAGTGTGAGCGGGCCGCGGATTGCAGGTCGGCCTTTGCTTGTGCCTCTGGGTCCGCTATCTCAGCGCCGTCGGCATCCTTCTCTTTCTTGGTGTCGTCTACGCCGCCCATCTCCTCGTCTTCGTGGCCGTCAGCATCCTCGGCGTCGGGCCGTGGGCCTTCGGGCGCATCAAGGGGGTTGTCAGATACGAGGGCGGGTGTGGCTGCTGAGGGTTCACGAGAGGACTCTTTGATGGCTGTGTCTTCGAGCATGCTGGTATCTACAAACTTGTTAAAGTCGTCTTCTTCAATACTGTCTGACCACGGTGGTATTATTTGCTCCGGTGTGAGCACCGACCCAGGAGAATTCCAGTGGTCATAGTGGTCATAGTGGTCCAAATCCATGTTGCGCCGCGGCTAGTGTGGAGGTGGAGGAGTCGCGCACGAGGGGAGCTTACCGTGATCGAGGGCATTGATGTCTGTGGCACCTTCCCCAGCCAGTGCGAGGTCCTGCGCGGCTGCGTTTGACGTCGCGTCGTCGGCCATGGCTTCAACAGTGGTCAAGGACTACCGCGATGTGTCGAGAGATGACAGGTGCAAATGCAAGGTCTGCTGGAGCTGCACGTGACGCGCAAGTGCGGGCTGATTCACGCGATACCAGAAGATATGCGCCGGGAGAATGCGGAGGCGGAGGGCGCGAATGAATGTGGGGATGCGATGGGATGCGATAGGGACGTCGCGTCTGACTTTCGCGATGCTCGACAACGCCAATCCTGAATGGAACACTACGGAGCAGTGTTTATCACGTGATATCACCGCCTGCTCCGAACACACGCAGGCTAGTGCCGGATAGCCATCCTAGTCAAACCGAGGTCATGGTCATGGTGCTCCGCAATCTTCAGGTGATGAATATCCCGGCTTCCCCCGATACCCACATACTTTTCTTCACTCCAATCCATTTGTACATTACCATTGTTCTGCCATGATCCTCGCCGCGCGCAGCTCGGTCCTCCGAGCAGCCCGATCACAGCTTCGACGGTCTCAACCTATTGCACTACCACAATACTCCTCCGCCTTCGCTGCACGGTTAGCCTCCACACTCGCTGTTCTCGAGCAAAAAGATGGAAAATTTCAGCCAGCTTCACTGGCTGCCGTCACAGCAGGGACCAAGCTTGGAGGTTCAATAACAGCATTTATTGCTGGAAGTGGGGTCAAATCAGTCGCAGAGGAGATTGGGAAGATAAAGGGCATTGAAAAGGTCATATATGTGGACAATGCAGCATATGACAAGGTCTGACCTCTTACAATCGTACGCCGAGGACAATTCTGACAGAAATACAGGGGCTTCCCGAGAATTATGCGCCACTGCTGGTCGAGAACATAAAGAAAGGCGGGTTTTCACATGTAATTGCTGGTCATTCGGCCTTTGGCAAGAACTTGATGCCCCGTGTCTCAGCCCTGTTGGACAGCCAGCAGATCTCAGACATCACAGCCATCGAAAGTGAAGACAGTAAGCCATTCCCAGCAATGACGTGTTGAGCCTTGGCCCTAACTTTCCCCAGCATTCGTGCGCCCAATCTACGCCGGTAACGCTATCTTAACAGTCCAGTCGAGTGACAGCGTCAAGGTCATCACCGTCCGCGGCACCGCATTCCCTGCACCAGAAACTGAAGGTGGATCCGCCATACTGGAGGAGGGTGTTGACTCCAAAGTCGAAAGCCCAACAGAATGGGTCTCTGAGAATCTCCAAAAATCGGACCGTCCCGATCTGGGCTCTGCAGAGAAGGTTGTGTCAGGAGGCCGCGGTCTCAAGTCAAAAGAGGAATTTGACAAATTGATGCCGCCACTAGCCGACGTGCTCGGTGCTGCCATCGGAGCTTCGCGAGCAGCAGTTGATAGTGGTTTTGCAGACAATAGTCTGCAGGTGGGACAAACAGGAAAGAATGTCGCCCCGCAATTATATCTATGTGCTGGAATCTCGGGCGCAATTCAGCATTTGGCTGGTATGAAAGACAGCAAAGTGATTGCAGCCATCAACAAGGACCCTGATGCGCCCATATTCCAAGTCGCAGATGTTGGACTTGTCGGTGATTTGTTTGAGAAAGTACCAGAGTTGACTGAGAAGTTAAAATCGCAGTAGTGTAGACGGACCATTGATACCAACCTCTGTATATAGTTAAATGTAAAAGCCACAAAGCAAATTTTGAATTCCGTGTTGCGTTTCTTTATGACTCACTAAGAACATTACGAAAATACCGAATAGAATCGGGCTTTATTATCGACGGGGGGGCAGCTATCCTCCCCTACCACCCAACGTAATCAAGAGCACCCAAAAAACAAGCTTCCAACGATCCACGCTAGCATTCACGCTACGAATCCCCGCAACTTCAGCTCAAACAAGCACACTCCAGGCAGATCCAGCAAGCCACAATCAAGCCTTTCTTAAAAGCCTACCAATAGGCAGTCCGCATATCCAACAGAGATGAAGCACTGTCCTACAACTCTCACCCTTTCGGTCCTACACTCTATGCCCAGTGACCGGCCCATCACATCCATTTCTTTTCTGCACTAGCGCTGCTTAATCA
This sequence comes from Ophiosphaerella herpotricha, assembly GCA_028458525.1. Lineage (NCBI taxonomy): Eukaryota > Fungi > Ascomycota > Dothideomycetes > Pleosporales > Phaeosphaeriaceae > Ophiosphaerella > Ophiosphaerella herpotricha. Next base: position 38,331 of record JALNQK010000054.1, read on the forward strand.
CCGCATCCACATAGTCCCTTAATATCGGATCACCGCGCCCTGAGCATCTTACTTATCATCCTATCCTGCCACTCGATTGATTGACAAGATCAGAGAATGAGACATACACAGTGATGCCGCCCAATCCGGACGACGCTGTTCAAGGGGAGGAGAAGCCGCGCACTGCCGATAGTGAGCAGAGTAGGAGACCTGAGTTTGAAAATAGCTTGAAGAGAAAAAAGAGATGGTGGGGTGTGTTTAAGAGATGGAAAGATGGCGAGGAGAGCGATTGGTGGTTTGCGAGTACTGGAGTTCCGTAAGTCCATGTTCATGCTCAACTTTGATACCTTGAATTCTTTTAGGCCTCGGAACCACATGAATCACTGGGAACGAATAGGACTCATTACAGTGCTAACGGTATCACAGACTTATGGCAGCAACTCTTGGTCCATTGGCGAACGTGTCGTCCATATCTGCGCTAGTAACGCCCTGGAGACAGAACAATTATATCAATGGCCAATTTGTGTCAGATTTTGATGGGTTAACGTACCCCGATCCACGATGGTGTTATTGGATCAATGTAGCCTCGTTGATATGCGGTTTCCTCGGTAACCTGTTCTTATTGCTAAATTTCACACAACGCATTCGCTATATTGTTGCATTACCGGCTACCATCATCTTTTGGTATCTCTCATCTGGATTCTTGATTGCGATTACCCTATGTATGAATATTTATGTCCCGCCGAATCGTCCGTTCGAAGGCTGGTAAGTACTCGTTCTACGACACTCGGGAAATCGCTGATGGTTTGCAGTAAGCAGCCCTGCCAAAATTGTAGCCTCGATTGCCACATTTTATGGCCCAAGAGAAAATAGCTATTTTGCTAACTTCCTCCAGATACTCAGGGCTTCTGGTACGCTGTAGCCGCTGCCGCCCTCTACACCGTTTGCTCCATGGTCCTTATGGTGAACATGCTCGGCTATTTTCTCGGACACTATCCCGAAAGTTTCGTGCTGAGTGACAGCCAACGTACGCTCATTCTGCAAGCCATGGCTTTCTTCGTATGGCTAGCAGGTGGTGCCGCCGTCTTCCTAAAGATCGAAAAAGATGACAGAAAGAACTGGGATTTTCCAGATGCACTCTATTTCTGCGACGTCACAATTCTGACCGTTGGGTTTGGCGACCTTGTTCCAACAAAAGACCTAGGAAGAGGCATTGTATTCCCGTACTCTGTTGGTGGCATCATCACACTCGCACTCATTGTCTCGTCTTTATATAAAGCAGTCCGTGAAATCGGCCAAGAAAAGGTTGTCCAGAAGCACGTCGAACGTATGCGTGAAAAAGCCATAGAACGCAGCGCCACAAACTCCTTCGATTTTCGCCATCGCGAACATATAGCACACCACTTAATACGCAGACGCACATTCAGTATACCGAAAATCAGTACACCAACTGACCCTCGACCATATCGGACGCCAATGGGCAATACACTCCACCGCGTATCATCAAAGCCACGGAGTATTGTCCCAGATGCACTCAAGTTCAACCGAAAGCCAAAACTCATTCTGCTGAAGGAGGAAAAAGACCGCTTCGACGCAATGCGTCAAATTCAAGCCGAAAGCAAGAAATTCAAGCGCTGGATGGCGCTTTTTTGGTCTGTGACTACTTTCTCAATTCTATGGTGTGTAGGTGCTGTTGTCTTCTGGCAAGCAGAAAAAGAAATACAAGGCATGACATACTTCCAAGCACTATACTTTTGCTATATCAGTTTACTCACGATTGGATATGGGGATTTGGCGCCCAAGTCGAACGCGGGACGATGTTTCTTCGTAATCTGGAGTCTGATCGCAGTGCCGACAATGACTATCTTAGTTTCAGATTTAGGGGATACGGTGGTAGCAAAGTTCAAGAAATGGAGCGATGAGTTGGCCGACTTCACAGTCTTGCCAAAGGAAGGTAAATGGCGAGGCTTTGTCGAAAAACACCCGTGGCTCCTAGCCTGGCTCCAGCGTCAAATCGCCTCTCACCAAGCTAGCCAACGCATCCGCAAAGGATTCGACGTTGCAGATCCAAACACAGACGAGCCTGCAGGTACTGCGAACATCCCTGACCTGGAGGACCATGATCTAGAATTAACTCAACATCCCACTATCCATGTCCTCGCTGCGGAAGCCGAAGCCGACTCTTCAGAAAACCCAAGTCAAGCATCTCTTTCCCGCCAACTTGCACTTAGCATTCAAAAAATCAGTCTGCATTTTCGTCTCCCTCGTCCAAAACGGTGCGTATTCTCCACCCGCAAACTTTAACACCCATACTGATCCCCCTCAGCTACAACTATGAAGAATGGGTCGAGTTCACTCGGCTTATTCGCCTCACTACTCCTGAGCGTCTAAATCGAGATCTGGGCACTACAATTAATCATGAGAATGAAAATGAAGAGGGCCTTGTCAATTGGGACTGGATTGGGAATGATAGCCCGATGATGAGTGGGTTGACTGAGAGTGAATGGCTTCTAGAGAGGCTGTGTGAGAGCTTGATAAGGTTGGAGCGGAGGAAAGAGTTAGCCTGTGATAGAGGGAGTCTGAGGGAAATGAAGGCTATGGAGGATAAGGAGGAGGTGGAGATAGACGCTACAGGGGGGAGGGGTGAGATTGACGTGTAATTATATGCCCATCTCCATAATCTTTTACGACGATAAAATAAAATTTAAAATGTGACAGGGTTCATTAAAATCAATGTATCTCGCGTTAAATTGATTAACACAGAAGCCCAACAGAGCAAACATACTTATAACAAGCAATTACAAGCCCCGAAAACGAGAGATGATGATAATAATAAACCAACACAAGGGCATGAGACCTTCATTATACCTAATTTCAAAATCTTTAGCCCCAAAATCAACAGCAGAACTAGAGATGGTCAAAATCAGCTCTTTGCCATTGGCGAAAACATTGTAGTTCTGAACTCCATTTCGCCCTATTTAAATACAATTTGGGTCTCTCATTCTCATCGCGCATCCGATTATGTGTAAGATGAAAGATAGGAATGAGTGAATTATATGATGCGTATGACATTAGTGAAGTTCCCGCGACATGATTGATTCTGCTACTCAACATCTATATCCTCTACAATCTATTCACCAACCTTATCTCCCGGTTGAGCGTCGCTTGGAAGGCTTTGAGTATCCACGTGTTCTTGTATGCCGGGTATTTCGGCACCGCATACATGCCAATACGTCCCATTCGGCCGTGGTCGTAGAGCAATTGGCACAAGGGAACCCAAAACAATTCATATTTGGTCGCCCCGCTCAATGGTACATTTTGGCACAAGGCCCATGTTCCTGTTATGAGTCAGGATTATGCAGTAATATCGCAGTCTCTTCATTATGCCATGTAGTGCGGCCTCGGCGGCGGGGTGAATGTTATCGAGTAGGTTGGACATTATGCGGTCATCTTTGTGTATCATTTGATACCCCGGCCAATTATGAGCTGAGATTAGAAACGAAGAAAGAGCTGATTTAACGTTCCGATAGAAAATCCGAGCATCGTTGTTATCCGTCTCATGCGCGAGGTCTGGGTATTCCAGTTGAGTTTCGGGGTCTATTGGCTTAGACTGACGCTCGATGGAAATTATAGAAGCCGAATACCTAATAAGTACTCTTGATGTTTGAGAAGAAAGATTCTCCGTCCTAGGATCACCTTGTTTATAATCCTGGGTTTGACAACTGTGTAGCTTGCGACTCTCCAAGAAAGCATCTAATAAAAAACCAAGATTTTGTTTTTCTTGCGCATAGTAAGTGGCCGCATCTATGGCAACATCTACGACGGTCTTTGTGTAGTCAGCCACTATTCCACCGTCCTCGTAATCTGCAGCCAAATGCATTAGAGCATAAATTCGGTCCCTTGGATCAGTCATTTCAAGATCTTTGGAATACATTAAGAGTTCACGTAGGGACCAGAAACGTTGGTACTGACGATTGGTAAACGAAAGCTTAGGACGGAGCTGACCGAGTGCATTCGACCATGCAATGGCTGTTGTGGTAGACGAATTAGTGGTCAATATTGCCAGTTTCAACATTGCTTCTTGAAAACGCCCTAGAGATGAGCTAGCGGTAACGACGTCAGCGCAGTGCAGACTTAGTCGTCTTGCATTGAGTACTTCTTGCTGAACCCAAACGCGAGTCCAATAATCATTCGCAACAAGAGGTACTACCGGGTCCCAAAATCCAGGGTCCTGACCCAGCGCTTTGTGCCAATCTTGCTTATCATAGTGCTGCATAGTTTGATCGATATCCTGCAAAGCTATGATTGCGTCAGACGTCTTATCAATATCTGGTCCGTGAATCCAGATTCTTACAGTACTTGCACGGCTGTAGAGTTGTCTCATAAACTGAATTTGCTTAGCACGTTCAACGATATCCTCTTGATTGATACAGATAGCATTGACCCATATCTTCAATTCTTTGTCGACGTATCGTAGATACTGTAGCGCAGTCGCTAGATTACTGGCGATGGGTAGTGCTTTGCCTGATAGTGATATCGTACTCGCCGGCTTGGGATCACCCCACACGTATGACAGTGCATCATACACAAGTGATAGGTCGTCAAAGTTGCGATGAGTAGTTTGCTAACAAGCGCGTCGCCCCGTTGGCCTAGAGCTAGTTGTAGGATTCGAATTTGACCAGACTTTAGTGATTTGTAGATAACTTCAGATGCACCCCTTGGAAGAAAAGCAAGTTTGCATTTGAAAGATCGTGCTAGTTTGTCCGTGGACTTCTTCTTTAGCATTTTATGATACTGGGTTCTCGCTGTTGGTATCTCGGCCTCGTCTTACATGTAAGTATGGTATATGTACCAAAACAAACGAGACGCAGCTGTTCTTAGTGGGAGTAGGTAGATAGCAAATAGATAGCAGCCCATGCGAGCTTTTCAGCAGTTCTATGAATTTCGAAGCGTGAAGAGATGTCAGACACAAGTATTAGGCTTCGATGACGAATAGAAACACTGCACTACATGCGGGGCTGCACAGTATAAGGATGCAGCTTGGCGCAAATCGGCGACTCAGCGTGCGCTGTTTATTGGATGAGTTGGCTATTAACTGTTCCAAGCCACTGGCCTGTAATTAGTAAGAGTAAGCACAACAGGAATAACTTTAGCGAATCGACATACCCTATTCTATAGATTTTTGAAGTATAATTTGAATATCGGGAAATATCCGGCGAACAGTGGGTCAGTGACATATTTGTTCAAGTTTTATGATGTGTTATGATGAACCTGACATCGACTATCACACTCACTGGGCACACAACTCAAATCCAACGACGAAGACCCATCACAGAATTAAGATAAAACGGGAAAATACGTTGAGAATGCATTGGTTGGTGTCAAACAAATGGGGTATCTTCGCTACAAAATATGGGAGACGAGCTTATGCTGCCAATTCAGAAACAGCAGCCCAGACCAACGACCACATCGAAGTTGGTGCGTCCTCAGCCTGCGCTTGTTCTTGTAGAGCACTCTCATGTTCTTCAATCTCGGCGTTCCATGCCAGAATCGCATCCTTCTCATCCTGAATGGCCATGTCATTCGGCGATAAAGTAGCAGCTTGCTCAGCCAACATGGCAGCCTTGATCCTATTTTTAGGATCGCGAAGTAATCGCAGGCACTTTGCTTGCCTGTACATCAGCTTGCCTTGCTGCTGATTGCTTGGTGACCACGTTGCGTCAGCGTGTTGGGCAAAGCGTGCAGCTGCTGTTTCACATTTACGCAGGTGTTGGAGGGAGATGGAGCCGTTGCGTTGGATGAGGTTTGTGTGAGCTTGGGGACTGGCCATATCGACTTGGAGGAATGCGGCCGAGAGGAGGTTGAGTGTGAAGTAGAGATCAGCGGTCTTGTTTACGAAGTCTCCACCACCCGCCTCCTTCAATCCGAGCCATGATGAACTATGGCGCATGCGTTCGAGGGTACGCGTTGAGTAATTCCAGGACTCAGAGGCTGCGTAGTAGTTATTTTGTTGCCATTGACGCTTGCCTACATCGACACCAGTGTGAATCTCACAAAGTGTTGTGTCAGGGTTGGTCCAACGAGGTTTGGCTACCTCTGCGATGACAAACGTGGCAAGGGTCGCATCGACAGGACCGGTGATTTTAAGGTTCGGGACGCCGCGGAGGAGAGTCGCGATGGGCTGCAACAGGTGTTGCTGAATCTTAGGGGAGAAGAACCGGGTATAAGTCGAGTTGAACCTGATACTAGCGTAGAGGGATGCATGCTCACTCGTGGTGGCATTGGCGTCTGTCATGACACTCTCAACATCTAGCTTCTCGCACAAGCTTGGCAGATCAGCACGCAGAATCATAATCTCGTACTCGGAAAAGGCGAAGGGGCTCGGCGCATAGATGGGCTTGGATAGCGTCATTTGCATTACGTAGCCGTTGAACCGGCTGACTTGAAGTGGGTTCGTGGTGATGACAGGGATGCTACCGTCGAGGAACAAGTTTCGAGCATCAAGACCTCGGCATGTGATCCGGACGAACTGGTTGCGCTTGACCATGTAGTCCATGGCCTCGCCATAGATTTGCTTGTTGGTGCGCAGGAGGGCTGTTGCTAGATAACTTGGGCATCGCCTGCTCACTTTGCTGACGAAGCCTGGCTCGAGCTCTAATTGATCGTTCCAAGAGCATAGAAGGAGATCATAGATGTTGTTGCGGATCTCTCCTGGTAGATCCGCAAAACGGAAGGGTTGGTTGGGTTGAGTTGATGACATGATAGGATGGAATAAAAGTGGATAGCTGATTGGGAGGGTTTTTTATGTATTATTGCTGGGCTTGTCGCTAGGATAGAATTGTCGCAAGGTAAACTTGACGGTGGTTGCTAGGTAAAGATGTTGCTTGGAGGTTGTCGCTGTGGAGGTAATGTCAAGGATGAAGGTGGGAATGATGTTGCTTGGAAATTTGTTGCTCAGGAAGGATTGTCGCTAGGGGGTCGAATTGGATTTATGCTCAACGCAGATGAGGCGAAACGGTGTGGAAAGGAGAAAAAGTGACTGATGGAATTCAAGGATTCGCAATTCGCATGAAAATTCGCGTCGTCCAAGCTCGGCCCAGAAATCCGTGCATACGGTCTTTTCGTGCAAAGTTCGGGGCGCACGTCCTATTCTTATGTTGGCAATAGAAATGCGGCAGGATCCGGCGAGTGGGTCTTGAAACCGACTGGTGGCACCTCTGTCATCGCTTTTGGCGGATCCGCAGGGTGTGAAGGCTGCCAGAGAGGAGATGCGGAGAAAACAGAGATGTGGCTCCCAGTAAAACTGCACTATGATGTCGTGTAAGGATTTCCCTAGGCTGTATCAAGTCTAACGTCGCATACCTTTCCGAGAGTCTCGTCTCAGCTTTGCCCGACGGGAAACTATCCGCAGGAGCTGAACAGCCAAATATGACGGCGTTGTCTCGAAATGAACTCGGGACGAAGGAGATTGTTCGGACCGTCTCCATAGATCGACGCCTATTGCCATGACTCCTTTGTGAGCTTGTATGACTTCTCCAAAGGACACAACATAGTTACAAACTCATTCCGTTCGTCTCCGTAGCTGAGCAGCTAAATATCTTATTATTACGCTTCTGCAGTTGTTAACAAGGGGTAGTACTCAAGAGGTGATGTAAAGGCCATTATTGGATCGGGTTACGGCAGAAAAATGGGGTAACGCTGCATCTTTGCGCTATTACATCGCCAATTAGCTGACCATGCAACTTGTTCCCCACACTGTAGACACTCTTACGCCCCTCTGGGGCGTTCTGCATGTGTCTTGAATGCACGTCTTACTTCTTGTACACCGCCTAGTAGGATATGTACCGAAAGAGTTATAGAGTAGCTGTCTCAAGATTGGTTTTCAAGATGTCGATACTGGGAGAGTTCCAGAAGGGACATTTCGAATGAACAGAGATGGGGATCTGGAAAGTATAGCCCGCAACATCGACTGAATTTTGCATTGCTTGGTCTTAGACTCACACACTTCTGCAACTTTCAGATCGGTTTCCGAAGGCCTACTGTCTTAGGAGATGCCATTTTAGAACCCTAGAATTCACGCTGTTAAAATCGTTTTCATCGCTAAAAGTTGACTTCTACTATCCCCACGCTAACCAGTCTCTAAAACCTCACTAGTACTCTGCTATTTGCCAGCTTGCACCTCAGCTGCTCGGAAATATTGTCTGGATTCTCACCGGTGGTGAAAGATGTTGGTAGAAACTAAAGCACGAATAGAACGTCTTCTCTTTACCTAATAAATGCAAATTGAACACTAGCATCCTGTTTGCTCGATGGCTAGGCCAAACAGTACATTGTAGCCCATATGGGATCGGCAATAAACGCCTTTGGCTTGCGATAGACACCATAAGCTGCATTATATTGTCTAGTTTTCACTACATCATAGCTGAGGCTCGACATTCTGCCGAGCGGACTCCCCTGGCGAGAATGGTACGAAGGCCTTGGCCGTCCGAGATAATTTTGGAGGAATAAAAAAAACGTAGAGAGGTAGTATCAGTTACTGTCTCCTCTCTCAGCTTCACAGAGATATGTGGCGGAAGTAGGAATACGCGATTTACACGAATAAGGTTAGTCTGGATCGCACTGGCGTCTGGAGATCTCATCGACGGATGATGTGCATTTGGTAACCGGACGCAAGTTTTTCCGTACCGAAGGACGATATTTAGGCATCTTGCTCGACCTCTGTGGTAGGTAGTTGCTTACGCGTCTATGTTATTTGTACTCTAACACTCTAGACTTGGATGCTCGTACGAGCTGTGGGCCCTGAAGCACCGGAGAGCGTGCAGTTTGTGAGTCTGGCGTCGTTCGAGCTGCAAAGTCCTCGGCTGAAAACGAGATGCCGAGCTCCAGATTCGAGTCACGTGGCCGTCCAAAGGTGTGTGTGGGGTTGGTGGGGGGAGTGCTCAACTTCAAGGCGACGGCGACTGCCCAGACGAAGAGGCAGTATATCAGGTCTTGGTGTCTCGGATTTGCCGTATATACATGAGAGGTGGTCTACCGAGTTTGCCGGCTGATGTTTGAAAGGTCAAGTCAGTAATGCGGATTAGCGGCTGCTCCCTCCAAACGACGTCAGGCCTAACCTTTCCCCGACAACCTCGGCACACTCCCTGCGCAGCTCACAGAACTAGTAACACAACGCCGGCAATCCCAGCGCGTGCTCGATCCGCCGAGGTGTTGAAGCTTTGAATTTTATATCGTCATTTCCGAACCCTTCTTCTAGTTCTTCCCACACATTCCTTTGTGATGTTCAGCAGAGTCGCAAGAGCGCGAGTACCCGCCTTGATACTTCGCAGACCAACATCAGCACAACAGACGCCCAGGGTACGTATTTTTGGGATAGGATCAAAATTTGGTGCAACGTGAGCGCTGATGTTTTTGCTACAGATTCTCGCAATGGCGCAAGCACGAAAGCAATCTTCGCTGCCAGCAGGTATGTAGCATCACATCTAATACCTGGCCCTGGGCAGGATATCTGACATTTGCGAAACTACAGGCTACAAGGAGGATCACAGCAAAGGCGCAATGCTGCGCTTCGAAGAGTCCCTTCCACGTCTCCCTGTCCCCACCCTCGAGGAGACGGCTAAGCGATACCTCAAGTCCGTTCATCCGCTTCTCTCAAAAACGGAGTATGATGCAACTACAAAGGTCGTCAATGAATTTGTAGCTCCCGGCGGGCCTGGAGAGACGCTCCAAAAGCGGTTGATTGAGCGAAGAGAAAACCCTAAAATCAACAACTGGATAGCTGAATGGTGGAACGAAGCCGCCTACATGAGCTACCGAGACCCTGTTGTGCCATATGTCAGCTACTTCTACTCCCACCGCGATGATAAGAAGCGGAGAAACCCAGCCAAGCGCGCCGCCGCCATGTCGACTGCTGTGCTTGAATTTAAGAAGATGGTAGATGGTGGCAGCTTGGAGCCAGAGTACATGAAGAAGCTACCTATCGCCATGAGCTCCTACGAGTACATGTTCAACTTCTGCCGCGTACCCAAGAAGTCTGTGGACGGCACCATTAAGTACTCATACAAGGATAACCAACACATCATTGCTGTTCGCAAGAACCAATTCTGGAAGATTCCTCATGAGATCAATGGCAAGCAGCTCAACACTAGCGAGCTCGAACTCCAGTTCCAGCGCGTTTATGAGAAGGCTGAGAAAGCGCCGGCAGTCGGCAGCTTGACATCGCAGAATCGTGATGTCTGGGCAGAGGTATACCCCAAGCTCAAAGCCTCGGAGGTCAACGCTGCATCCATCAAAGATATTGAATCTGCGTCCTTCCTCGTCTGCCTAGACGACGCTTCACCAGTGACTCTGGAGGAGCGTGCACACCAATACTGGCATGGCGATGGTGCCAACAGATGGTATGACAAGCCTCTCCAATTCATTATCAACGACAACGGCACCTCTGGGTTCATGGGCGAACATAGCATGATGGATGGCACACCCACCCACCGCCTAAATGACTATGCCAATCAACAAATCTTCACAAATGCCCTTCCCTTTGACGACTCCAACGTCCGCTCCGGCATCCCTAACCCCAAACCTCTGCGATTTGAGATTAATGCCGAACTACAAAAGGATATTGAGGACGCACAAGCACACTTCTCCCGTCAAATCGGCGCGCACGAGCTCAGAGTACAAGCCTACCAAGGCTACGGAAAGGGTCTGATCAAGAAGTTCAAATGCAGCCCCGACGCCTACGTCCAAATGATCATTCAGCTCGCCTACCACAAATTCTACGGCAAGAACCGACCGACCTACGAGTCAGCCGCAACCCGCCGCTTCCAAGAAGGCCGCACCGAAACATGTCGCTCCGTCTCAGACGAGTCCGTCGCTTTCTGCAACACGATGGCCGATTCCAACGCCACGCCCGAACAATGTCAGGCTTTGCTTCGCGCTGCGCTTAACGCGCACGTCAAGTATATCGGCGATGCGTCCGACGGCCGCGGCGTAGATCGCCACCTTTTCGGATTGAAGAAGTGCCTTGCGCCTGGTGAGCCTTTGCCTTCAATATATTCCGATCCTGCATTCACATACAGTTCGACGTGGTTCATTAGCACTAGTCAGTTGAGCTCCGAGTACTTCAATGGCTACGGCTGGAGTCAGGTTGTTGATGACGGCTGGGGAATTGCGTACATGATCAATGAGAACAGCATTCAATTTAATGTTTGCTCAAAGGGTCTGGGTTCGGTAAGTTGCTTACCCTTGAATCTCATTCAGTGTTTGATCAGAAGCTAATTATTCACAGGAGAAAATGAGCTTCTATCTCAACGAGGCTGCGGGCGATATGAGGGATATCATGCTGCCGACTCTCGAGGCGCCCAAGGCGAAGTTGTAGGTGTTGGGCGAGCGTTGGAAGCATGGAAGGATTGCACGCTTGGGTTATTTATAGACTTTGTTTCTACAGACCTAATTTAGTGAGTGACAAGCAATCACATACAGTCGAGCATCCGCTCAAGATTCAGACTTTGTCTGCTATGACTCAACGCCCATCACTTTGGCATTCATGCATATTCGATTGAACAAACATGATAGTACACCTCGGTGAATACAGCATGTTTTTCTTTGGACAAATGGACTTGTGGAATAAATCGGGTATCTCCTGACACTATCACGAGGAGGGCGAATGAGGGGCAAAGTTACTACCGAGCGCGTGATAGCAATGTCAAAGACACAAGTATTTCATAGTGCATGTGATATTCTTACTTCGATCTCCCTCCACCCGAGATCGTCACATGTCGCATGTCATCGGTCCAAAGGGCACCAGCACAGTTGTCAAACGATTGGAGAGGAGAATTTGGAGTAATTTTTTTAGCTCATAAATCTACACTATTCACCATCGCTAAATGAGGTAACACCTTTTACCCAGTCCGATCCAGCCCAATGGTCATTTCCTAGTGTACACTGCTTCCATCACTCATAGCCAACACATTTATGGGTTTGACTTGACGAACTCAACGCCCTTCTTGATATTCTTGGACAAGTCACTGAGGCACACATCGAGGAGCTTCTGCTCGTAGTCGGTGATCTTGCCAACAGGGTGGATCTTCTCTACACCGTTGGGACCGAGCTCGACGTTGGAGGCGAAGTACTCGCAGCCCCGGTCCTTGTACAGAGGAGAGTCGACGAAGGTGGGCTCGATGACGTTCTTTTGGCCCTGGGCAGCCTTGAGGAGAGACTCGGCGAAACGGGCACCAGCCATGGCCATGGAAAGGGTGGCAGAACCAGCACCATCCTTAGCCTGGACTACTTCATCACCGCCAAATTGGACGCGGTGGACGTAGGCATCGAGCTTCTCGCCCTCGAGGTTGAAGCCGGCCTGAGAGAGGAGGGGAACAATGGTTGCGCCGGAGTGGCCACCAACCACAGTGATGTTCTCGTTCGCGGGGTCGGTGTTCTTGATCTGGGAGATAAAGCGCGAGGCACGGACAACGTCGAGGGTAGTGACACCGAAGAGACGCTTGGGGTTGTAGACACCCTTGGACTTGAAGATCTCGGCGGTGATAGGGACGGTGGAGTTGACCTATTTTAATGAGTATTTAATTGATATTGCGACTCGAATTGTGCAAGCGTACGGGGTTGGAGATGATGAGGATGTTGGCCTCTGGAGCATGGTCTGCGGCGGCCTTGGCCAGGTCGCGGACGATGGAGGCGTTGGTGTTGAACAAATCTGGGCCACGATTAATTGTGGATGCTGCTCGAGGACTCGTTTGTGCGCACCATCACGGGTCATGCCAGGCTTGCGGGGCACGCCGGCGGGGATGACGACAATTTCGGCGCCCTTGAGAGCCGCGGCCAGACCTGAGGGAGTGGCCTCATGGCCGGTAACCTTGTGCGAATCAGTGCACTGCCCGTATGTTGCGGCGGGGGGCGCCTCATACCTCGCTCTTGGTGTTGATGTGGCCAATATCGGCGGCGACACCTTAGGACGCCGTCTTAGTATCCACAGTGATGGAGCGTGGGGGTCCGTGGAACGTACCAGGCGCCAGACGGATATCGTAGAGGGAAAGCTTGCTGACTCTGGGGTTGAGCTTCAAGAGAAGCGACAGAGGTTGGCCAATGCCGCCAGCAGCACCGAGCACCGTCACCTTGGACGACTGCACATGTCGCCGGTCAGCATCTTTTTCTCACCCAACAAAAGCAACCGGAGCTTCGGGAATTAGACGAACCTGGCGGGCAGACGACGAAAAGGTGCGGCGCGAGGCCTGAGAGAATGCTTGCCGAGCAGCGAACATTGCGAATCCAATTGAGGCAGAGAAGGAGTGAGATGGTCGGACTGGGCTTGGTGGTGGAGCGGATGAAGAGCGCAAAGTTGCCGGGCGAGGTTTTGCTGGTGGTGCACTTGCGCGGGCGGTGAAGCACTGACCGTCATCGGCCAGTCGGAGCCGGTTGACATGACAGCTGCTATTGCCTCACCCACTCGGCTACTCCCACGCCTGCACGGCTCGCCCTCACCCACCACACAACGCTCCAATAGCTGCCTCCCCATGTAGAGCAGGACGGGAACACTGCAGAGCCGCATTCCTTGATTGCTAGACCGTACTGCATACACTGCACAAGAGCCAATGAGGTCGGCCCTCGGTGTCCGGGACCCATTGTCCAATGAGCGGCTTCTATTTGGACTCATTCGCGGTCCGGTCATTCTAACGCTTTATCGACCGCCCTTTTCAGCTCCATCCTCGGTTTCGTGACACTTTTCGAGTTTGCATTGCCGCACCCGCCTCAATGCACGTTGCTGCCTGTCGCTTGCGAGCCAATCACAGGCCGTCCCGGTGACTCAATTATCCAGCTTCGGCCCTTCACCCTCAATAGCCCACCACGTTCGGATCTCGGGGCATATATAGGTGCATACGATAGGTACTCTAACGAATGTACAGATATCAATTTCTTTACAATCATTGACTTTTGACATACCCCCCCAAAGGCAAAGAAAACCCATGGCCACTACGCTTCAAGGAGAGAAGAACGAGACAAGGAGCATACCAAGCCTACAAAGCCAAGACGTGACATCAAATCACAACTTGGATGCTCCGGTCGCGGTATGCGCCAATTCCCACGGCGAAGCGACCTCCAAAAATGCCGGCCCAGTATCCTCCATCTATGAACTTCAACTTGCATTTGGCTCAATCCTCACCGCCCGCAAAGACGACCCAACTATATCCCTACCGAAACCAATTGTATACAAATGGACCGGCACCTTTGCCCTTTTCTCCTTTCCGCGAGAATTGCGCGACTTGATCTTCTTCCACTACCTTTATCGCCCAGGGAGCATTTTGTATCGCCGTAGTCATGGCCGCGCTTTTCCATTCAATGACCAATCTCAAGAGATCTTGTCCCTTTTCCTCACATCAAAGCAAGTATACGAAGAAGCCCTCTTAGTCTTCTGCCGCTATATTCAGATCGATCTCGGGGACACATGGCATAATTGGTACCGCAATTACGCAAGCTTTGCTCTCCGAGGAGTCTTGCGCCTAGTCCCTGACAAGCCAGCTAGACTGATACAACGAGTTACGAGGCAATATCTTGACTATGAGAAATGGAACACGGGAACAGGGACAGATAACGTCCTGGTTCAGATGTTGTCCGATGCATACGAGATGAAAGAATGCTTCCCTAAATTACGCGAATATACCGCCGTATGGGGAGTGCCTTCATCCTACTTCGCAGAAAGAGGACCAATGGACTTCACCAACAAGAGTGAGGAATTAAAAGCATACATGTGGTACAATTACATGACGCGAGCTCTCTCGAATTGTTCTATCGTCCCGCCGACATGGATCAAGTTCGAATTTCCAAACGGGTGGTGTGACGATGACGTACAAAAATGTGCACCAAGTATGAACGTGGCGTATGCGAGGATACTGAGGGAGACGGCAGTGGCAAGAGCGGAACAGGGAGATTTGGAGGATAGTGGGAGGAGGTGGCTTGAGGAGAAGGATTGGGAGACAAGGAAAGAGCGGAGGAGGCGGAAGGCGAAAGAGAAGAGGATAAGGAAAGGGTTGGAGGATTGATTTGACTTTGAGGCTTTTGCAATACAAGCCTCGCGGACTATCTGCTGAGGATAGGATTGTGCTCAATGCTCATGCTCATGACAGGGACACCCATGATGTTGGAGGTCAGAAAGGAAACAACTAAACACTATGTCAAGTAGACCATGTCAAGCAGTCCGAAGGTCAAGTTTACGTTGTCTCTAGCCTTGGTCCTTTTTGGTGAAGAGTGTTGGTCTAATTCCTCATTTCACTCCCTTGTTTTGCAGTTTCCTTGAATGCCAAAACACATATAAGCCTGTTTGTAGCAGCTTACCTTCATATTTTATTCATTCTTATGGTTTTCAATGTCACTTGGTCACGGAGCACAATTGAAAAACTTTTTCTTTTATTTTCCGTAAATCCATATTCACCACCCGCATGAGTGGCACTTTAGAGTGCGGAAGGAACGTAATCTGGCCCCCGAACTCTGAAATCACCCAATGGCTGGCATGAATACCACTAGAAGAGGCTAGGTTCAGGCCCCATCTGTTGCACGGGCGGCTGGAGCCGAACCAGTGGGGGTATGATGTCGAAGCTCTCGTCGAAGTTCTTGCCATGTACATCACCCCACTTCGTCAGTCCTGGATTGACCACGCCTACCACAATGCCGTCCTTGACCTCATCCTGGATTTCATCCTCATCGTTGACGTTGGGTACGGAGACCATCTGGGCTTTGTCGAAGGAGTCTCCAATCCTCGGGAATGTGATTTGAGGTCGATAAGGCTGCATTGACATGTTCATGGCCAGATCTACTGCATCGGAAACGATCTGTTCCACCTTCAAAGACCCAATATTAGTCGCGACACTTTCAAGAACACTTCCAATGCAATTGGTTATGTCTGCTTGTACCGCTAGTACATATTGATTTAGGCGTGTGCCAGGTATCGTCGCACTGTTCCGCGCTCGCCCATGCTCATTCTGGACCTGAAGAAGATGCTTGACTGTCGTGCAGCGCCATGTTTCACTGAGATTCATGGGCTTAGGCCATCCATAGCGGCTTTCTGCACCGAAAATGCCAACCCAT
This sequence comes from Ophiosphaerella herpotricha, assembly GCA_028458525.1. NCBI lineage: Eukaryota > Fungi > Ascomycota > Dothideomycetes > Pleosporales > Phaeosphaeriaceae > Ophiosphaerella > Ophiosphaerella herpotricha. The sequence continues at coordinate 54,399 of JALNQK010000054.1, forward strand.
AAATCGAATATACTCTCGTTCATCATGCTGACGACAATGAACGGATTCTTAAAGAGCAGATTGATCAGCGCTGACCACATCCACGCCTCAATGAACAATTTTCATTCAACGCTGTTACCCAGCTGCTGGCACATCGCATCGCCTGCCAGCATGGCGGAACCGAGTGCTCCTAGTACGTCGGATCCGGTCTGGGGACGGAATTGACGACTCAAAGCCTTGATTTGTGACACAAGCTTGTGGAAATCTTGCGCAAGTTGGTCATCAAAGATGACACCGGCGTTTTTCTCCCTAGAAAGTACCTCTTGCTGTAGTGTCTGGACTCTAACTTCCAAGGCCCTAGTATCTCTGGCGTCCTGGAGCATCGGGATCATAACAAAATCGATGGTACTACTGGGACCCATATCGAACTGAAGTCCCTTCTCTTGGGAGTATGGAAAGATGAACTTCTTTGCAATATATTTACAACGAGATGAGTAATAGTCAAGACTTTCTTCAAGCACCTGACGGTTTCCTCTGAGGCGATCATTGTCTTCCTTCACGGCGTGATACCTTCCTTTGAGGGTATCGTGTTTTTTAATCAGCCTCTGGAAGTCCTCTGAGTCGGTTTTCTGTGCATGGCTAGTGCCTCCCAAATCCCTAGTCATGTCGGGCGCTGGCGCTTGCCTGGACTGGTCCCTCTCGCGTGGATGTCTTTCAGATATCGACAAGCCTCCCGTTGCTTTAATTTTGTCTTGCGGCAGCTGCAGCTTTCCGATGTGTGCTTGGTTACTCTGAGAATCCTTTTTGCCTTTTGATGAAGACTCGATGCTCCTGTCTGGTTGATCCGACCCAGGCGGATCAGTCATTCCCTTGTGCTCTCCCATTGCAGGGTTCAGCTGCACTGTTAGTGGAAACTAGCTCCGATATCAGGGCGTAAGTAGGCTTACCTTGTCGATAACAAATTTTGCCGTACCCTTCGCTATATTCATGCTTGCCTTGACAGTGCCCTAGGGGGAATGAAGTTGATGCTATCAGGCTAGGGTGGAAACACAATTGTCTTCCATGACAACTTTGCGCCATATAGAAGGCAAACAGTGAAAGTTAGCTAGTTTCACTTGGTCTCCAAGTGAGAGTGAAGTGTGACAACTAGGGCGCCAAGCATAAACAACGCTCCAACACCGACCTCTATAGAAACTTGACATAAACCAACTATCAAAATCGCGTACTTGGGTCTAGCACAAGACTTACGATCCACGATGAAAGGAAACCGTCTAGTGGTAGGCCTGGATTATGGCACCACTTATACAGGTGAGCACATTCTTGGACTGCTTCAAGCAAGCAACTGACTAAACTCAAAGGTGTTTCGTACTGTGAGACGTCTGATACAAAGGCCATCGAGAAACACATTGACGTGGTCCGACTGGCCGTCTCGTCATAGCAAGATCGGTACTAGGGAAAAGGTTCCCTGTGAGATTGCTTATCAACGTGATGACGAGAAGTGGGGCTCACTCATTCCCCAAAATTTGCCGCGCCACATGTGGACAAAACTTCAGCTCGATAGGGCCCAGACTGGCGAAGCGGCGAATATCATTGAAGAACAACAATTTGCTGCTCTTACCCTCGACAAGACCCGTGGATATTGTTGCCGACTTCCTCACACATGTAAAAGACCATTTTCTAAAGATTCTTGACACGGTATATGGACGCCAGCTATGGATCACGTTGCCTATCACTCTATTGGTCATTATACCGGCTATATGGTCGGACGCTGCGAAAGGCCATACTTTACAAGCTATTAAGCAGGCTGGCTTTGATACCACATGCTTTCCGCAGCTCAAGAGGACTGTTCTGGTCACAGAGCCAGAAGCTGCATCCCTATACACGATTAGGTCTCTACACGGCACAACTCACGAACAACAACTAGAGGTTGGCGATGGCTTTATCACCTGCGACACGGGTAGCGGAACGGTCGACTTGAGATCATATCGTATCGCCGAACTTGAACCTACAGCAATCGAAGAGGCGACTGTAGGAACTGGAGACCAGCGTGGTGGTAGCTTCATCGATCGAGCCTTCCTCCACTGGCTAGAGAATCGCCTTGGTGAGGCCGATTTTCTCAGGATTGCTGGATCGCGCAGTGAGGACTTACCATGGACGTCTCTTACCCCGAAACTCGCCAGAATGCTTCAAGACTTTGTGGCTGGAAGTATGCGTGGGCTAACACGTGCAGGGTTCCAGGCGGGGTGCAGCTCATTGCCGTTACCACAGTACGCCAGCCAGCATGTATTCAGTTTGGGCATTCCCGGAACACTATTACCTTCTTGAGAGTGATTACTCAATCCATTTACTACATTTGTATATCACCCTAGGCTCTAATTACAGGATTACAGTAAGTCTGAATGCAGTGTCGACCATTCTATTGCGGCGACACTTCTCGCCTCCGAATGTAAATGATTACTACGAATCAGGAACCCTTACTTTCTAGAGTTGGGTCGCCTATCATTCCAAGGCACAAAACACAGTCTAACTATTCCAACAATTCAGAAGGCATAACTTCAACTACCTAACGTTTACAGAATGAGGCTTGACACAACCTTACCGATGATGATTAGAGTCAGCACAGCAAACCTCGTTTAACGCGCATTGCCGAGAAGTGTATTTCGGCAATTTTTGTCGATAATTGGAGTACCATTGTCTTGGGTTACGTTTTACCCGCTTTTCAGGTGGTTGATTATGCAGATGTGACCCCCTGTACAGCTGTCTAGCCGTTGAAACACCAATCCCAATTATGTACCCTACACCATCCCATCAAAGTAAATGAAGAAATACTGCAGAAGAGATAGAATAGGGAAAGATAAGAGCGATATTGAAGCGGAGTAGGTGCAACACAAAGGAACGATCGCCACACATATGGGTACTCTGGGTTATCCCTCAACTATAAAATAATGTTGTCTACCTAGCTGGCTCCGATGCGACTCTAAAGAGCTTTCCTGATTTTGATCTGCGCAAAATTTCGTTGTATGAGCGAGACAAAATGCCTCTAACTGTGGAGTTTTACGATGCAAGATGGGTACTATTTTTTATCGCGATAGTGTTATTTGTAGCGAACAAGTATCGAAAGTATCGGAAACTCCAAGCATTCCCTGGCCCATTTAGTACGGGTTGGTCTGAGCTATGGCACATTCGCACGATCCTGAGCACGCGCTCTCATCTCATATATGAGCAAGTCAGTGAGAAGTATGGTGGGTCAGACACTACGTAAAAATCAATTGTTCACACTATATTGACTGATGGATGAGGTCGCCTCGCTCGAGTCGGACCAAACGAATTGCTTACGTCTTCTCCTGAGCTTCTAACGCACATGAGCGCTGTGCGATCGCCTTACACGCGTTCGGCATGGTACAACCAAGCAACACGCATGAGGCCTGGCACAGATCATGCTTTTAGTCAGATTGATGAGGAGAAGCACACGCGTAGGCGTCAGCAACTAGCAGCCGGTGTAAGTCCAAAACCCTTCAAATTCCCTTCAGCCTGGAAGTAATTGGTATAGTATTCCGGCAAAGAAAACCTTGCTCTGGAGTCCGATATAGACGCTCGTGTTCAAGAGTTGCTAGACCTGCTTAGAACAAGATATCTTTCGACTCTTGATCATTCCAATCCTGTTGATATCGGCGAGAAGATCCAGTTTTTTACTCTTGATGTCATCAGCGTTATCGGTTTTGGGGAGCCGATTGGAGACCTCAAGGCTGATGCCGATCTCAACGAATACATCAAGTCCTCTGAATTAGGCCTTAAAATAATGACATACACGGCTAGTTTTGGATTGACGCATTTTCTGAATTGGCCGCCAATCGCTCGACTCATCGGACCCAAGGATAAAGATAAGAAGGGCTTTGGCAGAATGATGTTTACTGCCCGCAATCTCATCGATGCTCGACTTAAGAAACCCATGGAAGGCCGGTCTGATATGATGGCCTCATTCATGCGCCACGGTTTGACGCGAGAGGATCTGCTTACAGAATCACTTCTCCAGATCGTGGCAGGCTCCGACACCACTGCGACAACACTTCGGTCAACCTTGCTATATTTGATTACACACCCACGTGTATTGGCGAGACTCCGTGCAGAAGTTGATGAGACTGTGGCCTCAGGTAACGTGAGCGGTCCCCGTGGCGTAGTTTCTGATGCCACTGTCAAGACCCTTCCGTATCTGCAAGCAGTCATCAGAGAAGGCCTTCGCATTCACCCACCAGTAACCGACGTTGTTCCCAAGAAGGTACCTCCAGGTGGAGACAAGGTAATGATAGACGGCAAACAAGTATTTCTTCCTGGGAACACAGATATTAGCTATAGTGTTTGGGGTGTTCATCATGACCGAGAAATGTTTGGTGCGGATGCAGACTGCTTCCGCCCGGAGCGATGGCTGTTGGACGAAGAAAACAACCAGGATCGTTTGAATGCAATGAGGCGCACGACAGAGTTGATATTTGGCTATGGGAAGTACCAATGCCTCGGAAAACCAGTGGCATGGATGGAGATTAACAAGGTCCTGTTTGAGGTTTGTTATGTATTTGCCCTTGCGAACGCAATATCTGGCTTACCAATGTATGCAGTTCGTCCGTCATTTCGACTGGGGTCTTGCAACGCCGGAGAAGCCCTGGAGGTCGGACAACCATTATGGACTGTTTACGCAGAACGAGATGTGGGTTACCATCACTGAACGGGATCGCAAGGTGTAGATTGGCTATGATGATTTGGAAATTATTGGATTGCATACAATGCTAGATTGAGTTTGCGATGGCGACAAATTGTACTAGGGGCTGACGTGAATAAATTTTCTAAGGTAACAATCATATACTATTGACCAACCTCGTGTTACGTGAAGCCAGTCTTAAGCCCGCTATGAGATCTTTAATCCTATTTAACAAAACCCTAAAGCTATCGAGAAACGCGGCCTCTGTCCCTCTGAATGGGTATGCAGCAACAGCCCATGAGTACCTAGCTTCATTACGCCGCGTGTCGCAGCTCCGATCGGCTACATATGTGCTCACATGGGATATGAGTATTATAGAATATATAATATGTGATTGACCAAATGATAGTTTTTAAGTTGAATTTGGCAGTGTTTCTAAACACTTCGACTTTGACATGAATACGAACGTGCCCCCCCCTCACAACAAGGTACGTGACTATACCTGGGACGTTCTTGGAGCAATTGCCTTCATCTTAAAACGATCCCTTCAGTCATACCCTGTATCATCATATCTCTGACTTTGAGTGGATACTTTTACCCGGTGTCTCCAATGAAATCAAAATAACACTAAAGAGATTCGGAAGACTCTCCCCCTCAAAAAATTGTACCCGATACCCTAATGGCCAAAAATTCCCGTTGGTCTCCACTTTGCGCCTGCGGCTCGACATTTGGAGAACGTCAAGAGCCATGTTTGAAAGGAATATCATTAAGACATAGCGACTAAGCCTAAGTCCTCTAGCCGTCTCCAAATTGTGGTTGTCACAAGGTGTAGGAACAGATAATATTTCTTATAGGATAACTTCATGCGTTTCAAGCATATGTTTTTTTCCCTTCCTCTGGTGTATGGGCGACAAAGACTCCTTGACTTGGTCCATTCGAACAAGTAGAGGGTCCATATTTGGAAAAGTTTGTCATATGATTTTAGGTCGAACGCTATTTAGCCTCAAGTTTTGTGCCCCAGTGTTGATGTCTAGGAACGCTCTTCGAACGACAATGCTTTTCTTTTCTTATGCACCTCATCGTTCCTACCCCCGGCACACATCAAGCTCTCTTATGTAGCTCCAATCTTAAAGTTGCTGGCGCGCTTGGGAACCGATGAGAACTCGGCGCTTGGATTGACCCGCAAGATTGCTCCGAACAATCTTTCTCGTAAAGTCCAGTCCACGTCTGGAAGAGTTAAGTGTTCAGCATTTCCAGTTTATCTAGTCTATCAAACGCTTCCCAAACGCCGCTAATGCATCTATACCCAAGTCTTTATTCGATCGTACAATAATACTACACGTCATTCACATTCACGAGCGGATGTTGCTCAAAATGCCGCAGGAGTGTTTGGTACAGCACCAACATGGTCCCAGACTGTACACTTGTCCATACACCTCGTGGACCCACGCCCCGGAACCAGCCAGCTATACCCTCGGTTTTGTATATAATCCTCAAACCAGTAGTCACTGAGGATGTATCAAGCATCGCAGCGCCATGTGCTTTCAGTGTTGTTGAGGGCGAGGATGTAGATATAGGGCGGCTTTGAGAAGGTAATGGTTTTTTAGTTTTTGTAGAGGCAGAGTGTTTTGAAGAGGTGCCTGGCGAAAGTGGGGCTTTTGTTGTGTTAGTCGAGCCTGAGGGGATATCATTGTGTTGGGTTTGGATGCGAGTCTTTACAACGTCGAGCGGTGTTGTTATCACGCCTGCCAAGCCCCCTGCACCTGCTGCAGTGACGATTTCTAGAGGCAGTCCGATGTTGTTGGAGCCCACGTAACGCTTCGCCCCGTCCCGAAATTCCTCGTAGAAGGCGAATTGCAAAGCAGAGTAGGGTAAGTCGCGCCACAAAGTGGCTTTATAGCCGTGAAACAGCGCACTAAAGCCTTCCACTCTAGCAATGGTTCGGGTAGCGTCAATGGTGCCACGATAATTGTAGCCCGAGTTGAAGTACGGGTTATTGTATTTACCTTGCAGTTGCAGGCGGGTCTTCAGCACTTCCGAGGGAACGTAAACGGGCGCGGCTGCGAGATCAGCGAAGAGGCCTGTATATGAGTTAGCTTTCTTCCGTCGGAACGATAATCAGAGAGGGTGCTCTACCAGCCATGAAGTAGGAAACGGAGGGTGCAATGCCGAAGTCGATCATTGTTCGCTTGCTCCATTCGTAGGCGCCAAAGAAGCACACCGTGCCAGCAAATGAGCCCAGAAAAGCCGGCTGTACTCCCCCGTACAATCCTTTCCTGAGGCCCTCCTGCCGCCATATTGTGTAGTAGGTGCTGCCCATGGAAGTGTATTTCGGGGGCATATGGGGGTCGCCCTGCTGCCGGGTTTTGACGGTATCCAGTGAATGCATCAGCATGTCGCCGGTTGTGCCTCCGATGCCTCCTGCCAGCATGACCTGCCTTTTGTCATTCAAAGTCTTTCTCACTCAGATAGGGCACCCCCACATGCAGATACGGCGGCCGCGCTGCCTCGTCGCCTACCTCGACCCCGATCGCTCTGTCCACTGTATCCGCCATGGGCGGCTCGACCTTTTGCATTGCCACATTTCTTCCGTGGTCATCAACGGAATTGTTGGTAGAGTCTCCGTTGGTGAAGAAGTTGGCCACACAGGCAAGTACCATGGGCGTAGAGATTAGAGAGCGGCGTTGCGCTTGTCTCGGGAGATACAGGCACGAAGAATGTGAAGACAGAGAGTGCGATGCAAAGAGTGACGTTGGCAGCAGAAATCTAGATATGACAGTGCGCGGTGATGCAAGACTGTGCTTAAATTTTCGGCCAAAACCGGAGCTAGCCGCAGCGATCGCAAGCACTGACTGAGACACAGAGTCAGGGACAGGACCCCTCGATCAGCTCAAGTAACACCAGATTCTATCTCCCAATAGCATCACAGCCCAGACTGGAGAATATCCAAGCCCCAATTGCCACAATACGGCCATGTTGTTGACAAACATGCCTTCAGCGGTAGGCTAGAGCTTGATCTGGTTTAGTGTCTCGTCCCATCTCACGTGAACCCCAGCCTTCTGTTTACCATTACGCGCGCTTCTTCCATCATCAACACACCACCCACCCTAGACTGGATCACCACAACGCGCTCCGTTCACTTGGAAAATAGTACCATTTTGGTCGCTGCGCTTACGCGACCATATCCATAGCACTCATCATGTCTCATTCTTGGTTGCAGCGCAAACGCAAAGGCGAACTGATTGATCTCGCACAGAAAGCTGGTCTCACAGAGTATGTGTGGATTGAGTGTATGCATAGGCTGCATGGCTAATATGCGTGCCACAGCGTGGATAGTTTGTTGAAGGACGATATTGTGGAATTACTCGAGCTCCATCTGAACTCAAACGAGACGATATACGCGAAACAGCCTGAATTCCGCGATTTCTATGGTCGAAGTGGTTCTCCAATTAAACGCGAACGTTCTTCGCCGTTAGAAGCTCTCCAAGTCACTAAGACGCGACGTCGAACGCTCGTCAAGGTTCCTTCGTAAGCGATAACTGCCATACGCGACGCGCATAGACTAATAGTAAACCCAAAGTGAAGAGCCGACTCCTGAAAAGCCTGCTCCTGGAAAGCCTGCTTCTGAAAGGCCTGCTCCTGAAAAGCCTGTACCCGCAAGTGCACTCGTCGCTCGCACGCCACGAGCCCTAAATCGACGTGTCTCCGAGGTTCTCGCGGAAGTCGATATCCCCGCATCGCCCGCGCAACTCGCTGAAGTTGCTGATCAGTCGCTTCAAATTGTGAAGGTGAAAACCACGGAACTATGGAACAAGACCAGAATCGACTACTTCAAAGAGCTTCTCCGTGAAAACGCGAGTTCTGTCGCTACCATTCAAACACTTATCCTCCTCATAGAAGCTGGTGGACTTCAGTGGAACACGCTCCAGACAACTCCCACAATCAGCCTCTCCGATCCAGTCTCAATTTGGACAAACAGCCAGTATCTCTTCATACCAGATTTCTTGGCTCTGTTGACCAGCGACTGGTGGGCACCAGCTACGCTTTGGTCTCTTACGAATTGGCTTCTGCCCCTCGTTTTCTCGTACTTTTTCAATCTAACTCTACGTTCGAATACGAACCGTCGATCATCGGACCGCCAATACCCAGCTGATCCACTCACATTCAATATTCTGAAGGCTATTCTAGCCTACAGCGCGTATCGTATTCCTACAGCTGATTCTGCACAAGCGGGTATACCGGGCAGCGTCGTTGCCCATGATCTAAGCTGGGGGCCATTTGCCGCGACTACTGTTGACGTTGTGCGTAACAACGTTCCTGGAGGCTACCACGGTCTTCAAATTGGCGCGTTGGTCGGAGTGTTGGTGAGCTTGTATGACGCGGCATTGAAGAAGTAAATGAGTGATACACTATCTTCAACGAAACATTAATAGCTACGAAGAGATGGGACAATATGGTGGACTCTTTATTGGCGTTTTGCGTGGTACTTGGGACTCCCGTTGAGCACGAGTGCCCGACTCTTGGTTGGGGATTGGAGGTGTTACGGGTGTTGTTCTGATAGGTATTTTTGCTGGTATGCAAAACCATTGATTTTATAATTTGCGTAACGGCCTTCCTAGTTTAGACTCATCCAAGGAGCATCCATGGTAGATCCCCCGCATCACCCCACCTCCATCCCTTGGCAATGATACTCGATCTTGGGCAAACTTTCACATCGCGAATCATGAAAGAACTTGTTCAGACTTGTTTGTGTGTATCAAGAGAGTGAGAGCGCAGACGAAGTACACCAGACCTAGTAAATCACGTCCGTCCTCCAACCGGATCATTGAATCCTGCAAGTATTGCTACCAGGACACGGAGTGATATATCTGTTGAATACTGCCAAGGGGATTGCCAAAGCCGTCGGAAGGTTATCCCAATCTTCCGCCATTGATGATGATCCGGCTATTCGGGCCCCATATTTTAACGCAGCGTGTCACTACAAGCTTTCCATAAATGATAAAAAGGGGAGCACCTTGTCCACATTTTCAAATCTACTACACAACCCCATTGGAATCCTTCTAGCACGAGAAAACATGAGTCCACCGTATCAGGAAAAACATCATGACGGTACGGAGACTCTGGAGGCCGCTGTAGGTAAAGAGTCACAGCAAGTAGAGCTCGGAGAAAAAGTTCCAGAAGAAAAGGCTCTTGTGAGGAAAATCGATCTCTATCTCATGCCCTCGATATGGCTCCTCTATCTCCTGGCCGTAGGTATCCCACACCACCTACATATTCTGGGATCCTCACATTCGTACAGTACATGGACCGATCCAACATAGGTAATGCCAAAATCGCTGGTATGCAAGACGCACTCTCTCTCTCAGACACGCAATACTCGCTGGCTATCAACCTGTTCCAAATCAGCTATATCGTCTTCAGCGTTCCATCAAACATGATCCTAGCACGAATGCGCCCTAGCATATACATCCCAACCATCATGTTCTTGTGGGGCATCGTCGTTGCAGCCAAAGCAGCCATCACCACGCCAGCCCAACTCTGGGGCCTCCGGTTCGTGCTTGGGGCTCTCGAGGCCGGATTCTCGCCCGCCGTGTTCCACATTTTCAGCATGTGGTACAGAAAACGCGAGCAGACGAAGCGCTTTCTTGTATTCTGGCTCGCAGGCATATTGGGAAGCGCATTTGGAGGAATCCTCGCTGGAGCCATCACAAACGGTCTTGATGGCGCGCATGGCATACCGGGATGGCGTTGGCTATTTCTGATCGAGGGCGTGATAACGTGTGGTTGTGCATTACTTGCACCGCTTGTCCTCCTCGATTATCCTGCGACGTGTTCAAAGCTCAGCGTCGAGGAGCGAGAACTAGCCGTGCGTCGACAAGAGCTTGATGGGCAAAACATCAACGTTGAAAAGGAGCGGAGGATCAAAATTTCAAAGGCTCTTTTTTATGCGATTACAACCCCGGCATATTGGATTGTTTTCATCGCGTTCATGACGGTTGACGGAAGCTTTTCGATTGCGTATTTTTATCCTACGCTTGTGGAAGGGTTGGGGTATGATTCGACTGCGGCACAATTCATGACTGCTCCGTTGTATGTGTGTGCTGTTCCCGCTGCAATCGGGCTATCGATATTGGGAGATCGAAAGCCGGGAAGGAGAGGGTACTACCTTTCGGCAGCAATGTTTTTGGGCGCCATCTTCTCGGCTGTGACGGCTGGAGTAACAAATTTCAAGGCCCGGTACGTCCTGCTGTGTTTTCTCAATATGGGTTTGTATTGCACAATACCGCTTGCGCTGGCCTTTAGTACATCTTCGATGGGAGCTGTGGAACCAGAAGTACGGTCCATTGCTCTTGCGTGGATGAGTGCGTTGGGAAATTTGGCGCAGGTGTACAACAGCTACATCTGGCCGGATCGAGATGCACCTAGGTATTTGACGGGCTTTTGTACGTATGCTGCACTCTTGGCACTGGGGGCGGCGTTGTATACTGCTGGGTCTATCTATTTTAAACGGAACCCGCTGAAGGCCAGGACTTGATTATTGAACTGAGCGTCGTATAACACTCTTCCGGTTTTATGACCGGCTGTTTTCAGGAAGCAGTGCTTGACGTGGCTTATACAGAGTCCATTTCGAGTGCTGTTCATCCTTAGAACGACAATCAATATGTTCGAGTTTACAGTGTACTTACATTCAAAAAGACGCGGATCTGGGACCATGTTCACGCTCCGTAATACAACCCAGAGAATGACTATGCCCACCTTTGACCATATTAGAAATTCTTTCATTAAGCCTAACACATCAAGCATTGACATCAGAACCACCTCTTCCACAAACTTCATTCAGACATCTTGAGTATGCTTTTCAAAACAATCCCAACACGGCAGCTAGCAATCCCACTAGCCCAGTCAATGGCTGAACAGCAACAATGTTGCCTGCACCTGGCGATTTTGCTGCACTACTAGCAGCCTGTGTCGCACTTCCTACCGTCGAAGCCGCAGACCGAGCACTCGATGTCGCCACAACACCAGACGAACCCCTACCCGACGCTGATGCCGATGCCGACGCCTGTCCAACCGACGCTACGAGAAATCAATTCAAACCCTATTTTCTGTCGACAGGGATACATACCGCTTCCGATGTCCCTCACAATCGTAAAAGCACTCTGGCCCAGGCTTGTCGCCCAGCATCCGAGGTAATTCTGCCCGGAGCTCGCGCCAACCGAGGGAACGAGCACAGCCGTGTTACAGAATCCCTGGTCGCAGAAAAGTGAGGTAGAAGATGCATAGAGCGTTCCGGCGGAACAGGTGGACCAGAAGTTACATGCTGAGCTGGAACAGCATTGGGCGAGAGAGCCCGAGCGCGAGAGTGTGAAGGGGAAATCGCAGGAGCGGGCGTCGGAGACTGCATTACCGTTACACTGTTAGATTTTGATCGGGGGTTGGTGGCGCGAAGAATATATGTTTCCATGGTTTGTGATGCCAAGCTACACGGGGTATCGTGGGTCACCTACACGTTGCGGCGCTGACCCAGCCGAGGAAAGCTGGGTCGCTGTTTTGACGGGGAGTGAGCTCGGCGCGTGGGGTAATTTGTGGGTCTGCGGCTGCAGCCACTATCGCGACGAGGCTGCTGATGCTGGCGAGAAACTTCATCTTGAATAATGCTGGACTGGCTCAACTGAACGATGGAATGGCGGAGTGTTGGAGGACAATTGGATTGACACGCGAATCTCAAGGGGGGCGCGTTGTGTTTAGGTATTTAAAGTATCGGTACCTGCTGCTGCCGCGGTTTGGTGAAGGTATTAGCCAGATGAAGATTAGCCACGACGATGGAGGCGCGGCATTAGTATTGGCCAGTCGCTACCGGTGCGCGAAAGAAGAGTACAGGATGACAAGCAATAAACGTGTTCGTATTCTTGCGTCTGCGCTCTATGGTGCACAGGGGGGGGCGTAACGTTCCCATGTGCTCAATCCACCAGTAGACAACAGTAATCCTCTTGCTTAATCCCTCTTCTCCGATGAGAGGGGGACTTCAACACCATCATGACTAGGCGCATCGCTGACACCCCCTGACCGCGTCATCCCCGGCGTCGCAGCCCCATATCCGTTAAGGACCATCATATCGCCCTCGACATCATGAAAGTACTTGTAGTCCAAGCCTCTCAGCTCATCGTCCTCGGTGGCCCTGATATGACATCCAGGGATCTTATTGATGATGAAGAGCAGAATAATCGAAATGACAAACGACCATAGAGCACAGGTACACGCAGCAGCAAGCTGGTACCCCATTTGTTTCCAATTGCGGTTCCACCAACCGCCTGCGTATATGTTGCTCTTGCCATCCATTGCAGGCACGTAATTGGCTGCGAAAAAGCCCGTCAGGATATCGCCCACAAAGCCGCCGACGCCATGAATGGCAAAGATATCCAATCCTTCATCGATGCGGAGGAGGTATTTGTATTTGACTGTGTAGTAAGAGCAGTATGATGTAAGAGCACCAACCAGTGCTGCTACGTAAATGGGAACATAGCCTGCTGCAGGTGTGATCCCTACAAGACCAGAAATAATGCCAGAGCAGAACCCAATAATGGAGAACTTCCCGCTATACGCGTACTCCAGAAGCGCCCAAGCCATGCCCCCACCACAAGCAGCGAGGTTGGTGTTGCACACGACATAAATCGAGCGGATGGAGATGTTGGCCGTGGACGCGCCGTTAAAAGCGTACCAGCCAAACCAGATCAAAATGGTCCCCAAGCCCACGAGGAAAGGGTTGTGGGGCTTAAAATGCGGCATCTTGGGATGATGCGATTCTTTATGCGGGTCCATGCGTGGACCCAGCATCACCGCCCACGCCAGTGCCGAGAAGCCAGACGCAATATGTACAGGTCCCGAGCCTGCAAAATCATACACCCCAAGCTTGTACAGCCAGCCGCTGGGATTCCATTCGGCGTACGCAAGAATATAGTATACGAATGTCGTCCAGCAGAGCAGAAAGAGCATCGAAGGCCACATGCGTCCACGCTCAAGCATCGCGCCAGCCAAAATCATAGCTGTAGCCGTAACAAACGTGAAGCCAAAGCACGCATATAGAATATCCGGAATATCAGGATTGGCAAGCGAAGGGTACCCAAGTGTATTGTGCAGTCCTGCTTTGGAAAGATCGCCAATGAAGGGACCCGTCGTGTGCGATTGGTACAGGGAGTAACCATACACCCAGAATTGGATACCGACAGCGCAAGCGCAAAAAAGCGATTGAAAGATCATGGTCAGTGCTGCTTTTCGTCTGTGCATGCCGGCGTAGAGGAAGCCAATGGCTGGCGTGATTTGCCTGGATTTGTCAGTTATCGTCCAATACGTACTTGGAGAAACGCACCAACATAGGACTGAGCTAACAAGAAGCCATGCCAGATCGCCTTTGTCGTAAAGCGCATTGATATCTGTAGTCATGACGTCTCCTCCCGTGGGCATGGCTCCATAATCCGGCCACTCCACGACAGGAGTGGGAGCTGGTCTTGCCGCCATGTTTGCAGGGGGCCAAGAGGTGATGGCTTGGTGCAAGAGGATAGGATGTTCAAATATATCATCTCAAAACAATACTTTTTTCTTCGGGGTGCACACGTCTTATCCACGCCTCTGGTTGTGCACACTTACCGCATGTGAACCAGGTATGCTGATACACAAGACATTGTTCCCGCCAATAAAGGCTATCCCGGCGGTACACAACATCCATGGATGGGAACACAACACCATGTCTGGTAAAGCGGACTCACTGCCGAGTCCCCTTATCATTCAGTTTTCCCCAGACTATAAAGGAGGAGTGGGCCTTGCCAAGGCTTCGGAAAGCGGAAATCAGATTGTATACTCCTTGGCGAAAGATAACGACGCGTGGGGCATGGCCGGGAGTTTATGACCAGGCACAATACAGAGAACTTGTTAGATGGACTGAGCGACCAAGTCCCAGCATTTGCGCATACCGGTGGACAGCGTCTGTTCATCCACAGACTCGGTTTCCACCCATTTCCGAGCGGGTAGGCCTGCATTTGCAAGGCTAGCGTTTTCGACCGTATCGCAAGATACTCGGAACTGATAGGCGTGCATAGTGAGCCTGATATGAGTGAAGACATGCACCAATGGAGGAAAGGCAGCGACATAACACGCTTTACTCATGTCCACATCACCGACTTCAAGACCCGATATGTACTTCTGGGCCGAGGCTTTGCGATTGGCAGGAGTGGTTGTTGCCGTTGACAGGGCACTCTGCGGGAACTGCCTAAGGTGGCACGGTCAGCAAGCATCCTATAAGAAAGGGAGTATATGCCGAAAAATAGCCTATCACGACCTAGAAGAGAGCCCAGAGAGGTGGTAATCGGTGAACCACCATCCAAGAAAATGCACTGTAAGCAGATAGTTACATATTACGTACCATAATGATGCTAGTAGACCTTATATAACGATTAGTGGCGATACAAGGACAGGCTGCAAAACGTACCTTTGTCTGGCCTTTGCTCGATTAGCCATTTGCTGGTTCCGGTGAATGGAACTAATTCAACAATGCACACAACACACTCTTCTTCAGTTGCCTTCTTCTTTGCAACCTTCTTCGGAAAAAGCGAGCAGTATGTCACGATCGATTTCGAGTCCGATGCCGTCACATCATCAGATGTAGTGGTCTTCCGCTTCTTACTGCCATTAACCTGGGCAGTTCGTACTGCATCTCCTTCATCCTCACTCTCGACATTTGGAGTTGTGCTGGGCGCACCGATAGCAAAGTAGTTTGAGAGCGTGTTGCTTTGCTTCGAAGTAGCCTTCCTCTTCTTTGCTGCTTTAGGAGTTTCGATGTCCTCTTCCTCTTGGTTAAATACCAAGTCATCGGCGCCGAGTGGTTCGCAAAGTATGCATGCATCCTCGATATCTGGTACTACGGACGGCGGCTGGCGCTTTTTGGGGAGCGATCGGCCCTCGCTAAAGGCTCTACAGGTCGTTTGTATAGGACAGTCAGCACATTGCGGCCGAGGCGTGCAAATGGTAGAACCGAGTTCCATCAATGCTTGGTTCCACTGTCCTGGTGTGGCACTTTTGTCGGCCCGTGAAGATTTAGAAACGTGTTTGATCAGGCGATCTGCTTCGTCCCATAAGAGGTCTGAAGTTTTCTTGTCCTTCACGTCCATATATATCCCGAGCTGCCGACTCAAGACTCTCGCAACGTTACCATCAAGCACGGGCTCTGCTTCGCCAAACGCGATGCTTGATACCGCCCCAGCAGTGTATCTCCCGATACCTGGGAACTGCTGGAGGTCGATTGCCTTGCTAGGTAGAGGACAGGATGCACCAGATGATTTTGCTATCATAGCTTTGGCGCCTTCATGAAGCCGAGTCGCGCGAGAATAGTATCCAAGACCTTTCCAGACCGAAAGAACATCATCATGATCTGCATCGGCAAGGTCTTGCACGGTTGGCCACTTTGCAGTCCAGTTGTTGAAGTACGGTATCACTGTTGATACCCTTGTTTGCTGCAACACTACAAGAGGGTCAGCGACATGAGAATGATTTTGCCAACTTCTATAGAGACTGCTGCACGTGACATCGCGTCCTCGCGTTCTGTCATGCTTCATCCTTCCCGCATTCATCCTATTTTTTTACTTACTAACTTCGCTCACCCAAACTTCATACGCTCTCTTCCCCAACACTTGGCCTAACTCCCCCTCGCGTCCCTCAAAATCGTCCGGATTAATCCATTTCTTGCGCCAAGGCATGCTACGCGTTTCTTCCACGCCATCAAACCAGCTCAGCAGCGCATCACACGCGGCCTGGTTATCAAGCAGAAGCGGATAATGATACGACTGATGATGAACACGCGACGGTGGAATTGCCGCAGGAAGCGGAGATTCAGGCGCTATGAATCCATTTTTGGCTGGAGTAGCTTTGGGCGCTGTTGCGACTTTCTTGCGCGGTGCCATGACGCGCGTAAGATATGAGGAGGTATATTTGGCGCGAATGGTGACTGTGGTGCGGATTGGGAAGTGGATCGTAGGAAATGTAAAGGGGAAGAATGGGGAATTGAGATCGCGCTAGGGACGCGATCTGGGTGACCAATTGCATGGTTGCGGATCGGGGATGCACGATCCGCATAGGTTTGTGTGAACACGTGCGCTGTTCATGATGAGATATCTAATCTGATGCTGATGCTCTCTTGGGCGTAGTATTAGTCAAGATTTCAAGACTGCTTGTCACTACCCGTCTTGCATCAATCAAAGTACGTGGATACCTAGATATACGACTTGCCGTAAGTCGAAGGGGATACGCGTCAAAACTGTGAATGCAGTCAGACCACCACCTCTCATCCCCCGCCAGGATCAGAGAGGACACAGTACCTTTAAGGTTTCGTTATGGTACGGGTCCTTGTCATGTATGCTATTTACGGGCATCGTAAACCTCACTGCAGGATAAAAAAAAAGCGTTATAAATCACCGATCATATGGAAAAAGTGACAATGAACAGGGGTATATCTCCACAACCAAGTTTCGAATAGATATCGACTATAGCTAGACAGAAGCAATATAGCTTCAACGCTTACTTTTCACCTAGCGCCTCAGCGCATCCTTTTGAGGTTCCCCATCAATTCGTCCAATTTTCTTGGCCGATTGACATTTTTGTTTTCCATCCTAACAGGGATCACGGAACAAGCCCCAGACAGCTACGAAACCAACAGTACCAATGTGCCGTATCCTCTGCTGTGCCAGAGCCTGCTTGGACAGCAGCAACAGTTGCGCACAAGGAAAAGCACATAAATGATGATACATGGAAGAATAAATGAAGGGAGATGAGAAAGAAGAAAAGAAATTTGGTATCGTGCGATGAGCGAGGAATCATCCAGAGAAAGGAAAAGAACTGTGAGGTATGACATAACGGCATGATATGCAATGATCGACCGACGGTGCCCCCCTGAACCAAATGACGCCAGTGTTTGAAAAGAAAATGATAATGATACACTGAAACATTAGGTAAGAACTCCTTTTGATGTGTGCATTTGTGGGGGTAGAGATGGAAGTGGTGCGTTTGGCGGTGGCGCAGGTAGCGGCATGTTTGGAGGTGGGCCAGGAAGAGGCATGTGTGAAGGAGGCGGTAGAGGCGATGTCGGAGGCCGAGACGGTGACACAATGTTTGGTGGAAGAGTAGGCAAAGGTAGATTTGGCGGTGGTGCGGGAGGTGGAAGTCCAATGGCCGGCATGCTCCGCCTGGGGGTTACAAACTTTTGGTGGCTCTGTGCTTGAGCATGCTCCCTGAGCGCGCTGTTGCTGAGACTAGATTGTAAAGCACTATGCGTGTTGAATGGCGGAACTTGTGGGTTAGACGTTCGTCTGCCTGGAACAAAAGATGGAGTTGAAGCAACGGGGCGCACGGGGCGTGCTGAAGACAGAAGAAATGGTGCTGGCGTAGTTCGAGCTTGCACAGAGGTTGGTCGGCGTGGGTGTGATGGCTGTGATGCTGGCTGAAATGTTTGTGGATGCGAAGTCGGACCCATGTAGATTGACGTACGTTGTGGGCCGACTGGTGCGGTCACAGATCGGTTGGCATGGACGCTCATTCGTAGAGGAGCTGGACCTGAACCTGCAGCCGGAGTGAGGGACGACATGCGTCGTGGCACTAAGTTAAGCTGATCAGCATGTTGTTGTTGGGGCCGGACGGGAAATGGCCTGAGGAATGGCTTGGGGTTTGCCGAGATCCGTCGCTGAGCCCTTGTATCAAGTGTGGGCGAATATGGAGTCGTGGATGGCGTAGATATGATTGAGGGATTTCCGATGACTGATTGGCGGGAGGCAGAGTGAGGTAGGGGTGCAGGGTCCCTTGATGGCGAGACAGCGTTTCTACGCGGTGGAATACTGTGGCTGTAGCTGTTGAATCGGATTGGACTGCCCTCGAGAGCTTGCGTTTGAATGGGGGCAGGTGCCTGACTCGATAAGTTGATCAAGCTTCGTGAACCTGCTAATCCAACAACGCCGGGAATAGATTTGGATGGGCATCCTGCGATATCTACCGTCTGCTTCGTGATCAAGGGGTCAATTGGCAAACCCGACTCCGTGCTTGGTCGTAGCACATCCGTCATTTTCGGCGAGGCAGGTCCATACAGAGAATGCCGCTGTGGTGGAGAAGACTTTTCAATCGATGGTGCAAAATGCTCGTTAGTTACAGGTAGAGGCTGCATCGATCTACGCCGAGAGGTCACACTGTTGCTGGGGTTCATATGGAAGGACTTTAGAGACATGGCACTTCGAGGCTCAGACTCGGTAGCCGTGGGGAACCCCTCTTGAAAGGGTGACTGCGGTGCCGGAGATGATTCTCGCGATGTATTTCGGGTTCCAGGGCCAGAGAGCGATGTTGCAGTGGACACATAAGAAAACCGTGATCGACCGCGGAGCGAATCAAGCTGATGCTGATCTTGAGAGACTGGAGTCGTCGCAATCGATGCGGCTTCAATGGATTGCCGCTGAATACTGTATCGATTTGACTGGCCACTAGACGACTCAGTGATACTTGCAGTTCGCTCGCTTCGATTGGAGCCCCAGTCTGACGTGACAATGCGTGGAGATCCATACTGAGACTGAAGAGGAGAATCAACGGGAACAATCTTGCCGGGAACTTTGGGGTCACGCTGAGCAAGATATCGGTGGCTTGAAGTCTCACTAGACTTCGTCTCCCTAGTGTCATCTGTCGAAGATGACGCTCTGCTGGACTCGTCCTTGACCTTCATGCCCCCTTGATTATCAATCTCTTTGCGCACTATAGTCATCCATGCATCCATCTCTTCAGCGCTTTCCAAAACCAGCAGAAAACTAGTCGCTGCTTTCTTCACAGCAGCATTCTGTGATCGGAGTCGTGTCAGGAGCGAGTTTTTAGGCCCGGCTTCGGTAGTTCCGTCGTCGTGCGCATGGCTGGATATCTGGAGGACCCAATGTTTTCCAGGTATCAGATCGCATGCAAAGGCTGCAGAGTCTTTGCCAAGTTTCAACACCTTCTCAGGTTTCCGATCAAATGAGCCGTCTCCTGCATATTGAAGGACATAGCCAGCGGCGACAAGAATGTAGATCTTGTTGACTAGTTCCGGAGCAGCCGGGTAAAGAACTGAATTTGAGATCAGCCGCCGATGGGACTTTTCCAATTTTTTGGCCTCAGAGCCATCCTCTGCAATGACAGATAAGTCGCGGACACTATCCATCCTCTCTCGTAAAAGCTCGGCCTGCCGTCTCTGGCTTTGCGTTCTCATCAACATCTCAGGAGCGAAGACACACGCTTGCACAGTAGCATGCTTGACAGACTGAGGAAATGCCTGGAACAGTGGTGGTGGTTCCCAGGTCCCAAACTCTTTTGGTGGAGGTGGAGGCCGCATGGACATGGGTCTGAACATCTGGCTCGAGCGTGCGCGGATTGATTGTTGCGAATGAGGGGAGGGGTTGTGCCGCAACGAAGACTTTGGCGTTGTCACTAGTGGTTGGGCCTTGGGTGGTGTCTGAGGTCGCATTGGCACAGCGAGACCAACTTCAGTATGACCTCGAGCTCTTTCTACTTTGGGCCGACTAAACAGGTTGAATAACGACATCTTTGACGCAGGCCGTTCTAGCTTAGGTACACTCGGAGTCGGTGAGGGGTCTCGACGAATAGATGGCGTCCGCTGTGTAGAAGAGGGGTCGGGTTCTCGAAGGTTAGTAGTAGATCGACCAAAGCGCCATCGCGAAGTCGAGGATGGTTCCTGCGCGCGGTTTCGCATACTGCTTGCGGGACTCGGCTTTTCTGGGGCAGCGTTGTAGGTGGCCACGTAAATTTGAGAGGATGAAAGGGCCATGGTGGGGTGCTTGGCTGTTCAAGCCAGCCGGGAGAGTAAGGCACCAGATGTCGGGTTTATGGATATCCGGTTTATTTGGGTTTGGGCGGAGTGTGGAGCAAAATCGCGCAGATAGGTGGCACTGCGATGTGGTGATGATATAATGGAACTAGGCCAAGGGAAGGCTTGCCTCAAACCAGGCGAACGGCTCCTAGGTTAGATGGCAATAGTCAAAATCCGCAATGGGTGCGTCCGTGGTGAGTGGCAGAGTATGGCAGGTGATCAAAGCGTGAGTAGAGAGCGCGATAAGTGCAAGCAAAACGTGTTCAGTGAGCGTGGTATAGCCAGGCGGCTATAATGGAAGCAGAAACGAATTTCAAACGAGAGGACAGGACATGGGCCCCTTGGGAGGAAGATCGACTGCAGTTAAGGCACCGCAGAAGAAGCAAGACATGAAGACTGAAACACGTCGGCGACGTTGACAGAGTTGAGAAGAGAAGAGGCGGCGAGCGTTAGCTGCCGCAGGAGACAACTACTCATGAACATAACTAACTAGGAATAGCATTGGGGCCCACGCTTTGTGTGACTGTGGTGTCGCAGGGGCTGCCAGGTGATCCCCCTTTTGCTGAGAAGGTTGGAAGATTGTGACGGTGCGATACGCTAGGCCCGACTAGCGGGAATGCTAGTGGAACGGCTGGGCTAAGCCGCCGCGCATTGGTGTGTTTGATGAGGCCAGCACCGAGGCCCCGAACTCAACGTCGCGGTTGGAACTGGCTGCTCGGACACCGGCAAGCTGACGAGGGGTCGAGTGTGAGGGAGTGAAGCTGGTGTCGTCGAGCCATTGCCTTTTCCATGGGCGTCTTGCTCGGTGTCGTAAAGCAGAAGATATATCGAATCCAAGGGTGCCCCTTGCCCTCTGGCTCAATCTGCACCGCCGCTCGGCAAATTAATCTTGGTGCCGGGGGTATTTAATTGACTGCACAGTGATTGATCTCGACGGCTGCATGGCAGATCAGGCCGGGCCTGGAGGTGTGGCAGGGTCTTTCGTCAATACTAGACGGCACTAGAGCTGGTAACTATTGGTTATAACCTGACAAGCCTAGTAGTAAGAACTGCATGTGAGTACCTAGGCAAATAGCGGGGAGATAATGTTTGCCATGTGGGCAGTGCCGGGGCGAACGAACGCAGGTGGATACCGGTACGGGAAGACGACACTATTCCGTCAGTACGCGACGCGTCTCGTGCAAGTCTCAGTGTGACGAAGCGTGGCGACACGTCTACTCTAACCTAGTGTGCATTAGACTATCTGGGGATGCTATTCGCTGCGGCCCTACTATGCGCCTCGAATTCATTGGAGGATGGACAAGCCACAGCCCACGGCAGATACCTTTTGTGACTGTAAACATTGCGATGAAATAGGCCTTCGTTCGACTGACAAACTCGAGAGCGCCTGAACAAGGCTTCCGTGCTGTCCGAGGCATGTCCCATCTCTTGGGAGGACAAAAGTGGTCTGTCAAACGAAAGCGTACCGCGGTTCGCAGCGTGCAGGTTCCGCTGACCACACGCCACTCGTTGGTGGTGCCTTGCGTCAGTGAGTACCCCGCCTACCGAGAACCGCATCATCGAGACTACGTGACTTGACTGCCTACTCACACCACCTCCACGCCCGGTAGCCATGCCACCCGATATCAATTCTCTGCCGCCATCTCCTCTGGCATCGCCTTCGCCCTCGGCCTCCCGCAATCAATCGCCCTCAGCTTCACGAAACATGGCTACTGCCTCATCGCCGCACTCTCTCGCTGCCACGGCCGCAATGAACGCAGGCATCCAAAACGAGGAAACTCGCCGGCCGTCCTCTGGCAGCATGCGCCGCGAGGTAGAGCGTGCCCGCCGCCGTTCCAGCATTCGCATCAACCTAAACCTCAACGACCCTGGATTGCCCGCACCTGGTGAGATGCAGCGAAGCCCTTCAACCCGTAGTAGAGGTTTGCCTCACAGCCCCCACCATGAGCGCGCCCCCAGTCTGGGCGAACTGCACCAAGAGCTGGAGTATGAGCAGGAAGGGCAAGTGGTGTGTGAACCGAATCTAGATTATACTATTGGTACACCGTATTGACACATCACAGAACCGTCTGCTCAATATGATCCGCCAACAGCAGGCCCAAATCATAACGCTGCAAGCAAACCAACAACAGCACTCCTCGTCCGCCGTCGACGACAGCACGCCTACATCTGAACGCTCCATGTCACTGCCATACTCATCACACCATTCCCACGCGGCCATCTCACCTCTGCCCATCACAAACCAGCCACGTTCTCACTCACCTTTTGGTCTAGGGAGCATCAGCCGCCAGTCCTCATTCGCAGACCGATCGCGCGGCGGCAGTCATACAGGCTCTCCCGCTCTACGCCCCATTTCAGGCGTAGGTGGCGTCCACGACTACAACGATATGCTCCCCGGCTCCGCCATCGGACGCGACGAAAGCGCCTTTTACCAAGCCGAGACATCGAACCTGACGCGCGAGAACCGGATGCTCAAGGCGCGGATCCGCGAACTTGGTTTGTCTCCCTTGAATTCCCAAACAGGCAATCAATACTAACAATTATGCTAGAGCGCCAGCTATCAGACATGAACCCCACAAGCCAATCGCCCATCATGCATTCTAACCTAAACCCCCTCGCGCACCGCGAAAGCACGGATCCAAACGGTGAAGCAGCCCAGTCTCCTCCGTCAACCGAGTAATTTGACCACAAGTTTTTTCTTCTTCTTTCGGCGTTGCGTGGGTTTAGAATAAGTATATCGGACGGGCAAAATATTGCATGGACATGGAGTTTAGGATACCACGAGGCATTGTCTTTACTTGACTTCTGTTCACCTTGCATCTTGCTGCCACGGCACCTACTCCAATCTCCAATCCAATCCAAATTTCTATGGCAATACTTGCTTGCTAGCTTGCTCTCTGTCTGACGTGACATGATACCCAGCCAACGAGCCTAAATGCACCGGTAGGGAAGGTCGAATACAATACATTTCAAAAGTCGCATGTAGAATGAGAATGAAGAAGCAAAAGAAGGCAACGAAAAAGTAAGAGTATCATGATGTAAACAAAACATGCCCCGCGGCCACACGCTAATACGCCAGCTAACCCATGCAGTGACCCGCGGCCCAAAGTCGTCCGATTCAAACCAGCCCCACTCCACCCTGCTCGCCTACTCATCCTCCTCTACTTCTTCCACCGTTGCGCGTTGAGGCTGCCGTTGCAAGAGCGGGTTGGCAGGTGTTGTCTTTCTGCCCGTGGCTTTGGGCGCGGAGTCAACTTCTGCAGTGGCTTCTTGGACGGGAGTGGCGGTTCCGGGCAATGGTGAGGCACCACCCTTTTTGCTTTTCTTGACAGGGTGACCATTGGATGCTGCTTTTGCGGCGGCCTTGGCGGCTTTCTTTTCCTTCTTTGCAATCTTTTTGGCTTTGATGTCTTCAGGGGTCTGTGGAGAGTCAGATGCTGATAGGGAAAGGGGGCATGTCGAGCTGCCGGCTTGCGCGGTAGCTTTGCGTTTGCACGGCATGGAGGGGTGCTTGGGTAGACGTGACGCAAAAATGAAGAGAACAATGGCTTACCTCATGCCATGCCCATAGAGGCCTGAACGAATCAAAGAAACCAACATCCTCGAAGAGATTTGGATATAGCCAAAGTCCAGGTGAAGCTGCAAACATGGTGATGATGAAGAGGATGAGTCTGAAAATAGCCATGGCGAAGAACAATCCTATCAGTCCAAGCATACCCATACTGAGATACCATACACCCTGTCGCAGCACAAGCGGCCACAGAGGGAACAGAACAACGGTAACAACGAGAAGAAGCGCACCACTTGCGTACAGCTTCTGCTTCCACTGCGCTCCTTCGTACAACCAAATGTAATAGTTGTCATCGTTTGCCTCTTGATGTTGCTCGATCTTGACATCCCACTGGCCTTTGACGTGCTTCTTCTTGGCATGGTTATGGCCTTCGTGACCTGGCGCATCGCCTTCTATCTTGGTCACTCGAAGAGCAAGAAGAGAGAGTGGAAGCAGCTTGAATGTGTTCTCGGCAGAGGCACGGTCGGAGACTTCGGGGAGGAGGGGGTTCTTTGAGCGGGCTTTTACATAGGCGGGGGATTGGAGGGCGCGAATTGCTCGCTTGACTGCAACTTGTTAGCACTGTATATTTGGGGCTGAGACTTGAATTCTGACCTCTGAACATCTCCTTTCGCTTCTCATCGTGGACGACCGTCCTGGGCTTCAGATCCTGTGTCTTTAGCCAGTTTGCGACCGCGATGGCTTCAGGCTTTGGCGGTCCTGGCTGGATAGGCTGTTGTTGTTGCTGTTGTTGCTGTTGCTGTGCCTCCATTTGCGCCTGTTGCTGTGCCATGGCCTGTTCTCTGAGCTTCATTACATATTCTTGAATTGACATGCCATGCTTTTCAGCCTCAGCTGCGAGTTGCTGCTGAATCTGTCGAATCTGCTCGGGTGTGGGCTGCTCGCCGTTGGGACCCTGGATGTTGATGGGCAGGCCTTGTGGAGGGGGACTATCTTGCGGTGGCCCGCTTTGTGGCTCTCGACCGTGATCACTCATTGTAATTTATTATAGTTTGTACAAGCTTGCAATTAGAAGGTACGGGATCCCGTATGCGAAAAAGACAGGTTGTAAGAAAAGGTGAAGTCAGGCTGGAAACGTCAACCGTGGACTTGTCGAGGGTTAGACTTTCCACTAAGTTAAAGCCACATCGACAGCGGCGAAAGGTAGCCCCGCGCCGCCGCATGACTAAGCGGAGTTTGGGAACAAAAATCTGCGCCGCGATCCACTTCCTTCACAGAACCACCTCACTCAGCACATAGCACAACCCACATCATTCTTTGGCATTGGCGTGATTTTCCACGCACGACTTGCCCTTTGAGGGGCATTGATATGGGTAGCATTATCCAGGTGGAAGGTTGCGGCGTTTGGACTGTTATTCGCCACATGTCTCACGAGAGATTATAGTCCCCGAGCAACAGGCCACTTCCTTTATTGACAAGTCATCCCCGTCACAGGGTTCCTTCCTCGCACAATATGGCTTGTTGCGAGTAGGACTCTCATTCGAAACAATGATCTGGTGGTTACGACGACCAATGCCAAGCAGCGCAAGTCTTGATGCTTGATCCTGCGGCAAGGCGTTTGGAAGGCGCCGCCCTGTGTCGCCCTGGCGTCTACCGTGCCCTGGCATGATGTGTCTCACAAGCAAACGTTGATATGGCGATCAGTCGCTAGACTGCATGGATAGGTAGGTATTTCTGGGTTAGAAAGCACTTCACCAACACTCTGGCCCTTACCTCCTGTCTTCGGACAAGACCATGGGATAGGCCTATTTTGGTGTGAAGAAGACAAACGACCTCTTACTCACCGCGGTAGTCTTGCCCTCGGGTTTGGCTTCAGCGGTCCATCATTTGCGGTCTACATGCATCTCGATATAGAAACCATCTGACAATAAGACGGGTCTCGGTTTCAGGCCGGCGCAGCCGCCCCATGCTGCCATGCATGTCGCTGCATGTGTATTGATCGACGTGCACGACCGTGATGGAGGTAGCCGTCAGTCTGTCGACAGTCAAGACGGCACTGTCAGAAGCAGTGGCAGAAGCAGCCATCCAAGTCGAGGGCGCAATCTAGGCTAGACGCAGCGACGCAGCAGGGCAAGACCTGCTTGGAGAGGGTGGTGCATCCAGGAAGCGAGCAAAACAGGCATCGGCAGCAGACGGCGCGCAGCAAGTCGACAAAGAACGGGCAGCGCGGGCAGTCTCTTGCATGGTGTGGATATTGCGGCACCCGCATTGACGGCGTTCTGGGTGGGTGGAGGATGTGATTGGCGTGGCGGCCGATCTTCAACGTCCAGTGGGCAGGGGGGCCTGTAAGCCACAGTTGCCCACCGGTGGCCATGTGCATCGAGGATGGCAGATGGAAGAATGAGAGGACAGGAGGCGGAGCGACGCGAAGACGGCGAGTAGGTGGACGGTGACGGCGCCCCGGTGGAGGGGCAGAGGGGCTAGCATTTAGAGTGCAGGCGGGCGTGGTGGTGAGGTGGTGCAGAGTGCGTAGGTAGATGCGGCGCGGTAGGCTAGTCGCATGGTGCGAGCCTGACACGGCCAGGGCACATCACCAACTCCACCCGATTGCGTCCTGCACTCACTCTTAATTACGTGCCTGCCTGCACTCGGCCTCCATCCAGCAGCCAGCAGCACAGCGCGGCAGGGATCCGACGCCCTCAGTGCCCGTCATCGCGCGCGGCCGGCCTATAGGTACAGAGCACCGCTCTCTGCCAATGCAGCGCGACGCAGGAAAAAGCAGCCTGTGATTCTCCTTGTTGACACCACCGTGGCAGTCAGCGGGTGCTTGCTGCGCCCTGCCCGTCCCTCGCCCAACCCGCTGTGGTGCGCCTCCGCGCAGCTCTCCGAGCACCCGTGCCGCGACACCACGGTGCCTGTGCGCCCCAGATCCTGCGCAAGGCAGACGGTGCGTCTTAACCACTGGGCGCCCTGCCCCGACCTCGCGGCTCGCAATCCGCCCTTGCTTCAGACACCGCTTCCTCGTCCACCCGCGCCAAACCGCGCCCCGCCACCACTGCATTACCACCATTCCCACGCCCTCCACCGCGACTTCTGCATCCTGCTCGCTGCCACACGCCGGCCGCTGCAGCCCGGCCCACCGCCCGCGAGCGCCCGCCACCATCACCCGACCGGGGTCTCTGCTGGCGACGTGCCAGCACTGGGACTCCCGGGGCGCACATCCCTAGGAACCACCAAACCGACATGTCAGTCGTAGCAGACCGGCGACGATTGCGCGAAGGCATAGGCACCCGCCCGTCTTCGTGAAGAAGCTCCAGCACCAGTCCCCGACCCGCCTGCTTCACCCTCCCTCTCTCCGCCATGACTATGGTCCGGCCCTACCCCCCGCAGACGCAGCCGCCGCATCTCTCCTCGCCATACTCCAATCTTCCGCCCACTCTGCCCCACCCCTCCCTCCGCCATGTCAATGGCCAGCGCCCGCCTCTGCAGTATGCCCACCCGCTGTCGCGACACAACTCGTACAATTCCCAGAGCTCAGACGCCGGGAGCTCGTCGAAGCCGCCAGAGCACATGCTTCGCCGTAAAACGCCGAACGGAATACTGGCGGCTGCCTATGACGGCACCTCTGTAGAGCTGACGGAGAAGCCGCACGCAACCAAGCATATTCTCCTGCCCGTCACAGCTGAGTCCAGCATCCCGTACGGCCTCAAGCACGACCTTCCCCTGCGATCTACCGGTGCCAACAGACAGGATGGCGCCTCCGAATGGAGCCCCAGTCTCTATTTCGAGACCGGCTCTGGCAGGGCTGGCCAACACCTGCCCCAGATCGACTCCATGCTGAACCAGATCCCACCATTACAGCCCCTTCTCCCGTACCAGATGTATGCCCAGCCCTATGCTGGGATAATGGGTATGCCTGTCCAAAGCCCTCTAGGCCCAACAGTCTCTAACGACCAGGGGCCTTTTGGTCCCTATTGGCCAGATGGCACATATACCCCATATCAACCTGCGGCCATGCGAGATCCTCGTTTCTTGCACCATCACCGTCCTCATTGGGCCCATCCACAGCATAGTTCATTCTTAGGCCACACTTATAATGCCCCAGTGCCAAACTTGCCAAACTACCAACAGAATCCATTCCAATTCATCCAGGCTTCACACACATACACCAATTTTGCACGCCCGTCTCTTGAGTTCCCACAGTATGCACAATCACATCAGACCTATCCGATAGATTACCAAAACTCACCACTACCTCCTCCGCCTACCCAACGTACCCATGATTTCCTGCCATCTGGCCAGTCCACCCCCATAGCAGATCACGCTCCAGTCACAAGTCCATTTGCTGAGTATGATGCCCAATCACTCAATGGCCAATCGAGGGAGAAGGTGTTTGCTTGGGCACATACAGTCTATGTCGACCTTCTGAGATATCTTACTTACACACGAAAACACACCCCTAATGCACATGGACGGGCACCATCACGACCACATATCTACCCAAGGCCGCCACGACAACCTGGAGCAAATTTATCAGACTCGCCGGGCAGTAGTAGGTCCCCTACACTAGAACGGCGTTTGTCTCACTCTGGGGCGGAAACAATGAGGAGACCACACATTTCACACTCCCGTTCGTCGTCCGCCCGATCTGTGGCCGGGCTGGATGTAACCTCCCATCGGCTGTCTTGGCAGCAGCACGCACCACAGCAGCACGCCATGTTACCACAAGTACCTGGCATGGAGCCTATCCGAACTTTGCGAAGGACGTCAGGCTCTATTGCAAGCGCTAGCCAAAGTCTCCGCCACGACATTCCTCCTAGTATGACAGCTGCCTCCGCTCTAGAGGCTATTACGAAGCATTGCGAGGAAAGCAAGTGGAACTGGATAGATGGGATCCTGCTGGGTGGCTGTTTCGCGTATGCTCTCGGTGATTATCAGAAGGCTCAAGGGTGGTACAAACACATCTTGACCCTGGACAAGGATCACGTCGAGGCTATCTCTAATCTTGCAGCTACCATGCTTGCCCTTCAACAAAAGTCCGAGGCTGAGAACTATTGGAGGCAAGCTGTCAAGCTACGCCCAAGCTACTTCGAGGCGGTCGAGCACCTGATTGGATTGCTGTGTAGCGACCATCGAGCCAAGGAGGCGGTCCAGGTCATTGATGATGTGGAACGTTCGTTAAGATTCGCTAGGAAAAATGATGCCCTACGAAGTCTCGAAAGCCAAAGCGAACGATCCACATCGACCGTAAGTGAATCGACGACCATCTCTGAAGCTTCTGATCGGCCAGTCTTTGAATTCCTGGGAGATGAGGAAGCAGTCTTTAAGGACCTTGATGAACTTCCCGGCTCAGATCAGCCAGGTTTCGGCTCGAGCGGATATGCAATTCCAGGCTGCGATAACGGACGTGTGCTTGCCTTGGTTCATGCTAAGGGTAACATGCTTTATGCTCTCGGGGACAATGCCGGCGCTGCTAGAGCCTTTGAAATCGCCGTGCTTATTGGTGCTGGGAGCCAAATTCACGACATCGATGGTCTCATTCGGCGAATCCTCTCCGTAATTGGCTACGATAACGCAGAACGCTCCCCAAGTGGCCGCCGGGTTCCTCCATCTTCCGATCCTGTATTGCTACCTCCTGATTCGGCGACAAAGACAGCACACCTGTGTTTTCCATCACATGGGCAACTACCGGGCCTAAAACACGTTCCCGATGGCCTGGCTCGAAAGGCGGCCATCTCTACTACCAGCAACTCTCTTCTCTCCCTGGCAAAGATTTTCCAAGATGGTATGGCGCTAAGCTCACCCAAAGTGTCCGTCTATCAGAGCAGCTATGGAGTGAAGGAGATATTAGCACTTTACTACCTTTCTTTGTCGTTGCAGCCGAGCCCGTCTACAGCGAACAACGTCGGTATCCTACTGGCTAGCGTTCAACAATCTGCGCCCTCAAAACCAATACCAGTTTCGCAGTCCGCGTTCCAGCCTCAGATCCCAGGATTGGTCCCAGGAAGTGGCGTTGCTCTCGCACTCGCTTACTACTACTATGGACTACAGTTAGACAAGCGACACGCGCATCTTTACACAAATCTCGGCAGTCTGCTCAAGGATATCGGACAGCTTGACGTTGCGATTCAGATGTATGAGCAGGCGGTACAATGTGACCAGAACTTTGACATCGCTTTGGCGAACCTTGCGAACGCAGTGAAAGACAAAGGGCGAATCAGCGATGCTATCCTCTACTATAAAAGAGCTGTCAAGGCTAGTCCAGACTTTGCTGAAGCCGTCTGCGGCCTTGCAAACGCACTCAACTCAGTGTGCGGCTGGAGCGGAAGAGGCGGAATTGCAGACGACCGTGGCGCGAGAGACCGCTGGCATGTCAATGAGGGTGGCATGCTATTAGACGCCAGGATCCCAGGTGCTTCGAGTTCAGGATGGATCCATAAAGTGGTCAAGCTAGTCGAGAAACAGCTTGCCGACGGTGAAACTTGGGGCCGAGGCTCCATGGACGATGGATTCCTTCAAGATATCATCCGCCCTCTTGCGTTGACGAACGGTAGCACTCAAGATATAAAAGAGAAGCAAAGAAGTATGATGGGAGTTCTGGTCAAGTGGAGAGGCCAGAAGTGGGAAGGTGCTCGTGTAATCCGCCTCGTCGAACGTGCCATAAGACAAGTTACATGGCAATGGTATCAAGATCGCTACGTCACCGGCAAGCGACGGTCTCCAGAGAGCTACAAACGACCACAACTCCCAGCCGCTCTGAGCGTCCCCGCTGCTCCTACCGTCCTCCCCTTCCATACCTTCACCTGTCCCATGTCAGCGAAGCAGATCCGACTCATATCTCAACGGAATGGTTTACGTATTTCGTGCTCAACGCTGAGAGTACCATGGCTTCCTGCAACGGTCTATCAGCCACCACCCCCTCCCAATCCGTATCTCAAGGTGGGTTACGTCTCATCCGACTTCAACAACCATCCATTGGCACATCTTATGCAGTCTGTCTTTGGCCTGCATGACCCCCGACGAGTCAAAGCTTTCTGTTACGCAACCACAAGTAGCGACGGCTCCGAGCACCGCAAGCAGATTGAAAGAGAAGCTCCCGTATTCCGCGATGCCAGTAGCTGGTCAGCGGAGCGACTCGTCAGTCAGATCATCAACGATGGAATCCATGTTCTCATCAACCTCAATGGTTACACGAGGGGTGCGAGGAACGAAGTATTCGCTGCGCGTCCCGCTCCTATTCAGATGGCTTTTATGGGATTTGCGGGTACGCTAGGAGCTGAATGGTGTGACTATCTTCTTGCAGACGACACCGCGGTACCACCCGATACACTGCGCCAATGGCGACGCAATATTGATCTAGAAGACGCCCTAGTTGACGGCAACAGTGGAGGTTCGGATGATAACTGGATCTACGGAGAAAACATCATCTTCTGCCGGGACACTTTCTTCTGCTGTGATCATCGTCAGAGCGCACCTGATTCACAGGGTCATCAGCCAACATGGGAAGAAGAGCAAGAACGAAGATGGGCGATGCGTAAAGAAATCTTCCCAGACCTGCCTGATAACGCAATTATCCTTGGCAACTTCAACCAGCTGTACAAGGCATGTCTAACCGCATCTACTACTCCACATCGATTTGCTAACTTCCCTAGATCGAACCAACGACCTTCCGCACCTGGCTCCGTATTCTCGAGCGTCTGCCCAATGCTATTCTATGGCTCCTTCGCTTTCCAGATCTTGGAGAAACCAATCTTAAACAAACAGCATATACATGGGCTGGGCCAGAAGTCGCGAATCGCGTCATTTTCACCGACGTGGCGCAGAAACATCAGCACATATCTCGAGCCCGTGTCTGCGATCTGTTCCTAGATACCCCTGAATGCAATGCCCACACCACTGCTGCCGATGTGCTCTGGTCCGGCACACCACTACTCACACTACCTCGCTACAAGTACAAGATGTGCTCACGCATGGCGGCCTCCATTCTCAAGGGCGCCCTACCCAAATCCTCGGACGGCGTACAAGCAGCCAGAGAATTGATAGCATCCAGCGACGAAGACTACGAAGAAAAAGCTGTACGATTAGGTGCCGATTGTGTCTATTACGGCCACCGCTCCACCGGCCGCCTCAATCACCTTCGCCGAATGCTCTACGAATCACGTTGGACCAGTCCCCTCTTCGACACCAAACGCTGGGTCTGCGACCTAGAAGAGGCCTACGAAATTGCATGGAAGAAATGGGTCAACGGCGAAGGCGGCGACATCTGGCTCCGACACCGCCAACCCACACGCATCGCCTAATTCATCTCCCCTTTCAAAAAGACGAACGGGACTGCTTTTTTTAGCCTCAACTGTTTAACGAGCTTGCATACATGTGCTACGAGGGGATAGACTCGTGCTGCAGTCTTTTGGTTTTGGCAAAGACTTGATCCCATTTTTTAGCGCCTATTGTTGTTGTTGTTGTTGTTGTTGTTTACTTGAGAACGCTCAGATACCCCCTATCCTACCTACCCCACCTTCCCCATCGTGGATCTATCTATTCTCGCGCCCATTTATGCGTAAATCGGACTCGCTATATATCAAATACTTCTACACCATCATTTATTGGAGTTTTTTATTCTTTCCACCCTTGTTTTCTACCGGGCACCTTTGTAGTGCGCGGATGTTGGTGATGGAGGCGAGGGAGTTAAGTAGATGATGATAGCATTAGTAGCGATTTGTTTTTTTTAATTTCTCGTGCGCTCATTCGATTGTATGGAGGGCTTTTGTTTTGGATGACGATCGTTTGACGCGTTGTGTTGAGTGTGGCTCGTTCTTATAGGCATTTTTGGGGCGTTTTTTTGTATATTTGGTAGAGTTGTGCACGCAGTGCAATGAGATGTTTGCTCTTGTGGGAGAAGATTTTGCTGAGAGTAATGTTGTGTGATGGGAGTTTTATTTTTATTTTGAGTGTATTATGCACAACCGATGAATCATGTTGGTGTGCGGCTTTTGTCTTCACAGAGTATGGTTGGGGAATCAAGTAAAGCGAAGATGATGCTAGGGTCCAGAGCATCAGATTCTTCAGGTATGCTGACTTGGTGTAGGAGTCAGGTTTTGAATCATGGCCAAGGCAGTCTTCATGTGAATAAACTAGTGCGATCTGGGACCACTTCGAGCAACGGCTGTATATTTGAGAATAACGTTGAGCTAAGAGATGAACCCCAATTACATAAGTAGATGAAAAGAAAACCCATTCGTTGCACATTCTTACATCAGTATCCGCTTCAACTCCCGAAACTCCATCCAAAGTCAATACCTTCAATTCAATGCTTCTTCATCAAAGTCAAAATACTTATCCAAGTCATCGACGTCCAGCACTTCCTCCTCGTCCTCGTCCATGCTATCCAAGTCACTCTCATGCCTCGGCGTTGAAGGTGATGCGGGTTCGGGGTAGTGTCCGTACTCATGTTGACCTTGCGTACCGCTTTTGTCATCGTCGCCCTGCGCAATAACTTGCGAATCCAATTGCTGTTCACCTTTCAATTCTGCTTCGGTTTTCGCTCCATGCTTCAAAAGGATTTCTATTATCCTTTGGTTACATTCTCGCTTT
The DNA here is from genome assembly GCA_028458525.1 of Ophiosphaerella herpotricha. Lineage (NCBI taxonomy): Eukaryota > Fungi > Ascomycota > Dothideomycetes > Pleosporales > Phaeosphaeriaceae > Ophiosphaerella > Ophiosphaerella herpotricha. The sequence goes on from JALNQK010000054.1 coordinate 88,047, forward strand.
GCAACGTCCAGGGCAGTCCCTTGTCGCCAGTAGGGTTCTGTTGCTAAGACATTTACGTCTACCCTCTCGTCCTGAACAAGCAATTCCACTACTTTCGTGCTTCCACCCCAGGCAGCTGCATGAAGAGCTGTGTCATTACAATTGTGGTTGGTGTCGACCCTTTCATCGCGGAGAAGCAGTTGAACTACCTCCCAATTCCTATTCTGGGCAGCAATACGGAGAGGCGTGGTTCTAAAATATGGAAGCTTATTGCAATCGCAAGCATTAACGTTTACTCTCTTGTCCCGGAGAAATAATTCCACACAACCGGTGTGCCCTGTACTTGCCGCTTCAACGAGAGCAGTCCATCCTTTCCAATCTTTCAAATTTACGTCAATCTGGCCAGATTGAAGCAGAACATCCACCATACGAGTGTGCTTACGCCGAACGGCCTTTTTTAGGAATGAATATTTACTCATTTCATTGATCGAGAAAATTCCCGCATTCAACAGCATATCCCAGATGTCTATATCCGGTGTACTTGCTTCAGAAGATAACTCTACGATATCATCGTTTTTCCAAATCTCAAACTCATTGTTATACTCCAGCAAAAACCGGACTAAAAACCACTGGCAGTTCAGCACAGCTGTTCGCAGCAGTGCGTGGATCTTATGTTGTGGATCCGAAGTATCGATTCTTGGATGTTCGAGTAACAGTTTAACAAGGTCTATATGTCCTCGCTTTATCGCTGTCATCAATATAGTGTCTCCATGCCGACCTTGGGTGGTCGTGTCGATTTGAGCGTTTCGTAACATGTAATCTACCACGTTGTACTTTCCGTTGTGTATAGCGCTTTGAAGTGGTGACATTCCTCCGTATCCTTTTTGATTGATGATGGCATCCGATCGGCTCATCAGATGTTCTACAACTTCAACATGACCTGCCAGTGCAGCGAGATGCAAGGGTGTTTGCGCGAGAGAGTCGCTATTTTTGAAGCAAATACAGGACGCGTTGATATTGACTTTGGGATGTTGCAAAAGAATCTTAACCGACTCTATATTTCCTTTCGCAGCCGCCCAAACTAACGCCGAATTTGCCAAGTTCACATCAATGTTGTGAGATGTGAGAAGGATTCTCAAGACCTCGGGTCGTCCCCGAATGGCTGTAAGACGCAACAATTCGGGCCCGTGGCGCCAGGTCGATGTGTTTGGATTGAGTTTGCCACTGGCCATAAGACATGAAAAGGCTGGCACATGTGTGATAATATTAGTCCAGAATTCGCGACTAAGTCCAGCAATCAAGTGTGCATGGAATCCTGAGTGCGACAATATCATCTCTAGTATCTGAATCTGTTCAAATCGAGATGCGATCGTAATCATGGAGCGGCCTTTCTCCTTGATCCAATCGTCGCTAACATGCACAACCATAGCTTGGAAAATCCTAACATGGCCAAGTTTAATGATTGCTTCCATATCAATATAAGATACCTCTGCGTTGTGTTGTAGGAGTATGTCGAACACAATGTGGTTGTTCGCCAGTATTGCTTCACGTAGGGGCGTAGTATCCTTGGAATTTGGAATTCCTAACGGCGCACCAGATTTGAGAAGAAACTGGATCATCTGGACCTCATTTGTTTTGACAGCACAATGCAATGCGGTTGAGCCGTCGTCAGCTTGCATTGATAGCCGGGCCCCAAGATCCAGAGTCATTTTTGCAAGTTCGATGTTACCCGTACTAGCCGCTTGCATTAAAGTTGAACGGATGTCGAAAGGCTTCGCTTCTTCGGGAATTTGGTGTGAAGGGGCTGCCGTCTCCTGAGCTCTCGTGACTCGACGTCGCTTTCCCCGTGGCATGGCTGACACTGAGGGATGACTTATATGGCTTTTACGGAGATGTTGACTAACATTATCTTTGCGTGTGGCCTTGAAGTTACATCCTTCGATGATGCATGGATATCTATGTTGTCCAAGCCGGTGTCGAGCATGAACATGGCGATTCAGATCCGCTCGAAGTGCAAAGCGGTTGTTACAAGATGCACATGGGTAGGGCTTGGTATGCGTATTTATATGTTGGCTGCCATTAAAGGTCACATTGATGGTTTCCACTGGCGGTTCAGGTGGTACTCACTTGTATCGCCCAAGTGATTTGAAGAGTTTCAGGCAATCGACATCTTCGCACTGGTAGTAGATTTCGCCTGAATCCATAATACGGCTTATCAACTCGGTGGATTCTAACACTTGGCCACGTTAAAGAATTCAGAAATTGACCTTGGAATGCAGTGTATTGGATTCGTTGGAGGTATTTGATATAAAGGCGGGTGCGCGGAAATACGAAGCTCAGTCGATGCGGCTGAAGAGGGGCGCAACCAATCATTAGATTAGCGTGCGCCCTACTTGTTTGCGGCCCCCGACTGGCCGCCGATTATTTTGGCTGATTTGAGCGCTGTCGCCTCACTGCGACTCTCCTGTGATGTCCTCTAAACTTCTCGCTCTTCCTCTTCTGTATCGACTTCATCACCTTGTTTCAATATCGCCTTTCACCTCGTTTGTTGCAATTTTTGTATGCGCTTCTTGGGTTTCACAGCAATTCAGCCCTAACTTGTACGGTCCCCTTACCACGGCCTCCACGACAGGACGGCCGTATCAAGGCACAAGAACACAAAATGGAGAGGAACCCATGGGCAGGCAGCGGAACATACGCAACGGTTGCAAACCAGCAACAGGACGAGGGGTCGAGTCGGGAGAAGTGAGTTTTTTTTTTAACACTATGCAGTTATGCCTTCCAGATAAGGGACTACCGTGCCCTTGCAGAGCCTCAGTTGAGCCAGTTGAACCAGCCAATAGTTTGCCGTGGCCACTTCCCTGCTGCGCACGGATACTCTCCTGGTCCTACTACTAGTAACCTGGCCGCTGGCATGGAACATCACTACGACCGCCCTACTATCGGGTCATGTGACATGTTTGCTCCCAGTATGGTGGACGACACTTATCAGTTCTCAGACCAGTTAGTCGAAGAGCTTGATGCTGCACTATATAATGTCGACACCCCGTTTGTGGCAGGAGAGATGCTTTCAATCTCGGATCGTCCCTTATTCACGCCGGGGCTTCCAGTGCCCACCCAGGCTGAGAATCTGTTCCGAAATCCTCCCCGCCTCATCGCACCTGCTCCGACTCAGCCCCATGCAGGTCTTACTGGGCGTTCAGGCTCTGGTGCCCTGGCTAATCAGAGGCCCAGTGCACCCCGCATTTCCTGCTCCTTTCCCGATTGCAACAAGACCTTTAGGCGAGCTGCTGACCGTCGCCGTCACATGGAGGGGCACGGAGAGAAGACGCTCAGATGCATTGTTGACGAGTGTGAGCGAAAGTTTACTCGCCTCGATAAGCTTCGCGAGCATGTGCGACGGGGACACGGTATGAACCTGTGAAGGAGGACTAAGTATGCTTGACATGCTCAGCCAACCCGCAGTACAATAGCAGCTTGTGTGAACTTGAAGTGTTCACAATCATGGTATAGAGGATCAAATTGTCGATGGATCTCTTTTGTAATGAGTAGTCTTGGTGTTAGTCCTTACCGGCGTCTTTCTTTGCGTTCCAAGTAATGCCGTTCATTATTTCACGCAGTCGCTCGTTATATAGTATAAATATATATGACTTGTTTTCATGCATGCCTCGCAACCACTTATGTACACATTCTCGCCTCCCAATTATCACGGATTTACACTGACTTCCTCACCCGAGGATCCCCACCACTTACCCACCTGAAAGATGGCGCCGATTTTCTTCAGCTTCTGCTTCTTCATCTCATCGCGTTTCTCCTTTTCCTTGCGCTGTGCCAAACTCACTATCTTTGCCGGCATGTTGGGTATGCTGCTATTCACACGCGTTGGGTTCGCCCCATACTTTAAAAACACCTCGCTGACTTTGGCCCAAATTTCTGAGCCGCGATCTGGCTCCCGCAAATGAACTTCCCACGCCGAGTAACATCCATCAATGTTTCCGTGTGCCACTAGCGCATCTTGGACGCCAAGATTGGGATCAGCTCCGTGCTCTAGGAGAAGGGTTATCAGGTCCACGCTAAGTGATGTGGGTAGGAAATCCAGCTGAGGCAGACTGACGTCTTTGGCAAATCTGCCATCTTGAAGTGTAGCTATTATCAGCATTTTGGTCATGTCTTCTTTCTTGGCCAGTGTTCCGCTTGGCAAAGCTTTTCGTACATACTCGTCGAGTTGCAGCTGTATTGCCAGATGCATGAATGACTTGTTCATCAGACCTCCCTTCCTTGAGCTCGACCAATGCATACCATCAGCATATTTCAGCTTGTTTTGCGTAGCGTGCGTAGCGACTTCGTCAAGCTGTTCCAGTAGCTTGGTCTGTAATCCATTTTTGTTGCCAGGGTCAAACTTCCTTGCGTAGTCAATTGCATGCAGTACCGCTGGCCAGAAGATTTTATCCAAATCATTGGCTTTGTTTATCATCTTCACTCGCATGACATACATATTGTGCATGCGGAGCTCGAGAATAAACGCGTCATCTTTCAGAGCAAGGAATTTTGACCAGATGCAAGGGCGCTCTAGGTAATCCCTCACTGTACGATGAAGATATGTGACGCTAGTTGAAGCAAGTGCCTCGCCGTCTTTTGGCTCAGCTTCAAGTAAGCACTTGCAGCATGTTTTGAGTCGACGTCGCATTCTTCGTGCGCGGCCTTCGGCTTGCTGGGGATCAGGCAACCCGTAAGGGGTTTTGGCAATGACATCGGGATCAGAATCATCTGCATATGAGAAGTCGAGTACTGTAAGTGGTTCGCTCGCCTTGCGCATGATTTGGAAGAGTTGTGACATATTGATGGATTGCTCCGTTATCGCATGTGTCAAGATTTTCCAGAACAAGTCTTCCAGGTCTGCTGGGATTGTGTTGAGCCGCTTTTCAAGTTCTTCAAGCCTATCACCATCTTGAATTCCTGTGAGAAGAGAATCGGTCACTAGTCGCACCCATAGAAATACCCCTGATGCTTTACGGGTGATATTTTCAATTAGTTGGTCTGCCGCGGTGGGTGCCTCTACCCGAAGATCCAGATAACCTTGGCTACCAGAGAAACGTGAGTTGACATAGTGCTTGATGTCTTTATAGGTGATGGCCTCTAGTCGCAACCGCGGTTGCTGTCGAAATGCGTCCTCGAAGACTGGCCAAGCACGACTAGACACACACGTTTTGATGTGAGGGGATGTAAAACCACGTATCGTAGCCACCAGTTGGCTATGATCACCCTTGAACTCGTCCAGACCATCAATGAAGAGAAATAATTTGTATCTTGTTCCAGCACCCTCGAGAAGAAGCCGAAAGGCGTTCTTGACCTCGGCTTCTGTGATAGTGAAGTGCCAAGGGTCTGTGAATAAAATGAATTCCTCCATCTTTGACGGGAAAAGCACAGCCCCGAGTTCTGGTGCTTGAAGTAGAGCCGCGTGGAGGAGTGTTCGTAACATACCCTCCTCAGACATTTGCATTGGCGTGCCGCTATTCCATAGGTAGGATACGCAATGAATCAACTTCTCGTCTTTGGCCCACTTTTTCAAGTATTGCATAGTTCGAACATCGTTGTAGATGAATTTTAGAAGCGTTGATTTGCCTGCTGCAGGTTTTCCAGTAATCCAGTACAGGCTCTCGTTTTCATTCTGAAGCCAAAGCGGAAAATCAGCCCATTGATTGTTTTCCGGCGTGCAGAATATCCATTCGAAGGTTTCCTCATGGGCTTTCGCAATTCTTTCGAATCGTGTCTCTATTTCGATGAAGCGTACCCAATTTTGGAGGCATTTCTCAAACTCCAGTTGGTGCTCGGGCGACAGGCCGGTCCGCAAAATAGCTGCTGACGGACGTTTGGGGTTATCCAAACCATATTGGCGCTGGTAATCCCTGCTGATGGTTTGCATGATCTCTGCTTTCCATTTTTCTTTAACTTCCATGACGCTTTCGATCTTATCTCGGATGCTTTGAGTGGCTTCATAGAGATCCTTATGAAGTTCATTCTGCATAAGTCGTGAACTTTCTACCTTCTCCCTACTTATGGTTAGTCCATCTCCATCACATTTTGCGAATGGTATTACCTGATGGACGCTAGGAGAAGCATTGTCATCTGTTGCCGAGAACTATCGAGTTTATCCCTTAATTCTTGGAGCTCTGTCTCACTCCAAATGGTTCTAAGTGCTTCGGCCAAACTGACCCATATCGTCGCTCTGGTACCCTTGAGCTTCTCCAAGGCTTGCTGAAGCTTGCACGCAATTTCTTCGCATGCTATACATTCCCGAAGAATATCCCGATCACAGTCGGATAGTTGTGTAATCATATTGGTGTGCGCAAGCTTATAATGGACCTCTGCATCTTCGTCTCGCAGCATAATTTGGTCGGCAACCTGCGAGTGCAGTTGAGAGATGGGATTTTTCGTTCGTGACCATTTTGTCGGTGTTTTGCTCTCATATGACGGTCTTACCCAAGGCTTTCCATTGAGATAATCTTTAATGGTGGCTTGAAATACGAGAGGTGCCACATATCGCTCGATGCGTAGTCCTATGTCGGCTAGGTCTGTTCCACCAGGATTATAATTTGAATGTGATTTGGCTTTGTAAATCTTTGTCGTCTGGGAAATAACTTTCGCGGTGAACTCTACGAACTGAACGACATTGGCTGCAAAACTGAGTGCAGCAATAGACTCCATTCCGTGTGTGCAAAGGTTGGGCTCTGAAAACAATATGAATGTAGTATTGGGGCGGATGAGAAAGTCATTTTATGACGCCTGGGGCCGGTGTGGCTGCCTATCTAACGTGGTGCTAGGGTCACAGGCTGCGTTTCGCAGCATGCTGCGGACGGCTCTGGGATTGGCTGTTCTGATTATTGAGGTGCTTCTGGGCTGCGCCACCTCTGTTGTGGTACCAAGCACTCAAGAGTCACATTTCATTTAGCCCTTTTGACTGTCAACTAGGCTGTGCAAGGCTGAAAGGACGGGGCATATCTGACAATTGTGAAATATTTTCTCATCAATGCAGAGATGAATACAAGGCGGCAATCGAAATGCAGGTGAGAAGGGCATGCCCAAGGATGTAAACTGCCCAGTCAAGCGAAGCTTCGTCATGTGGCACTGGGAAGGATAACTTTACTACGTAAGCCTGGCTATCTCTCGTTCAACTAGAAAAGTGGGATATTGGCCATTCAGATATAGTAGCCGGAAGATACCTAAGCTACCTAGAACCTTTCTTTAAGATATCTACGAATATAGCTAGAGGAATCTATAATTTCTAACTAAATTATTTAGTTGTACATAATCTATTGACAAGAGGGCAACGGGCGTGCAAGGGAAGGACACCACACGTGATACTGACGGAGACCGGCGCAGCCCCAGTCTCGACAAGAGAGTCGACGGAGCCTCGACGGCGGCCCGCAGGCAAAGGCGACGTATCAGACTGCGCGTCGGCGGGGCCAAGAGGAGGAAGACCGACCTAAACGCTGTGAGAACGCTGGCGTAACGGCTAGACAAGACAACTTACCTAGTAGCAGAGAACATCGAGAATCCCCTCCAGAGTCGTATTCAGACGCTCCGTAGCCTTGACCCGGAGGAGCTGGATCTCATCACCGGAAGGTTTGTGAGTTCCACCATGCTTGGCCTGCTTGCGCAGGTAGGCCTCAACCTCCTTTACCCACTCGCGTTTCGCCGTCGCGAAGGCTATTGTATACGTCTTGTATTGATATAAGGAGTATAATTATTTACTTTCCCCAGTTTACCGAGAGCTAGGCTAGACTAGCTCTTGTTTGATAGAGAAACTGCATCTAAGATGAGGAAGCTTTGGCTTGATTGAACTTCGGCAAGAATGATTCTTATTGTTTATAGTCTTATTTAGGACTAGCGCACAGGCAAACTCAGTGTATATAGCAGGCCTTTCGGCTGAACTGAGTTGAACTAATCAATCCAATCATAACTTCACTCTATTTCAACAGCTCTAGCTTGGACCCACGGTTTACAAACAGACCTGTTTCCCTAGTCATCGCCACTACTCCGGCACACCATCCTAGCTCCAGTATAAGAAAGCCGCCTCTTGCACACTTTCAATCAGTTCTACAATCCTATTGCTAGCGGCTCTTACCCGCATCTGGCACACGTTACTTGTTGGCACCGAAGGCGACGGGAAATGGCAGACCTCACTTGATTTACTGTCATTGCCACAGTCTGTCGGGTCGAGATCCACACCTAGCAGCTCCACCGCCAAAAGTACAATGTTCATCGAAGCCCCGACTCATCGAAAATCCGCTGCTACCTTCGAATTACTCGGCTTTACCCCGGGACGCGCAGCTGAGATGTGAGCACGCTGGGCGCTAAGAGCAACTCGGTCCTGGCCTGCGGCTGCGTGGCAGCGGCAACGATGGCAACGACATTGCCATTGGCGATACAGTTCCCCCTCCACCCGGTGGCACTCTGCAGCTACCATCCAGATGCAGTAGACAGAAGATACCCAAGCTACCTGAGCCTTTCTTTGAGATATCTACAAGTATAGCTAGAGGAACCTGTAACTCCTAAGTAAATTATTCAGTAGTATTTAATCTATTGTATACGTCTGGCATTGATATAAAGAGTGTGATTATTCCACTTCTTCGGTTTACCGAGAGGTTGAGTAAGGCATGTCTAAGGGTGTAAATTAGTCAAGCGAAACTACTTCATGCTACATAGAGAAGGATAACTTTACTGCATAAGCCTAGCTGTAGGAGTTTGTGATCATAAGCGCCCTCCGGGAGCAACTTAGGCCTGAGGTGGGCTCCAGAGCAGGAGGCTATGGGGATCTTGAACATCCCGAACTCAGCAGGCTACAAATATTGCTACCTGTTCAACCGCTCACCGCCCCATATTCTGACACGAGGGTTATGTGGGGCTGGCATTCGTTGGCGTTGGCTATTATTGCTTCTTTAAGGGGCATGCATGAGCCTAAAGACAGCGAATGGAGGGATGATGCACAAGTAGTGTGTGACTATGTGCTACGGTCTGTCTCATCATTTAAAGTAGTGCAACCGTTATCGAGATAATAATCATACATCTCTTTCAGATAATACGTTTCGTGTAGGATTGAAGTTGGCGAGGTCAGTTCATGGCGTGCTTGTCTTGTATGTCCCTGCGTCACTTCTGCAACGGCCATGTCAACCTATGCGGGAAGGCCAATCTGCACCCTGACAATGAACCACGCCACAATGCCAGCGATGCTAATGGATCCAATGGGATTGCCTAGATCGAACGAATCGCCGATAGAAAAACCGTGAAAATTACTGTCCTTGGTAAAGCGTGCCCGCAAATTGGACCCTGGAATTGAAGATCTGCACTGCGACGTCACTGCCAAGCATATGCCATCATCTTCAGCCATCCCTACTCATGCTCAAGAAACTCTACAATACTTGGTGTTTGAAGAAAGTCTGATTCGGTCAGATCTCTAGTAAGTTATAGAAATTGGTCAAATCCACAGCTGTTTGCGGCGCCGTTCCGAGATTCATTGTGTCAAACAGAACAACAGCAAGAGCATTTCGAAAAGTGAGACGTCACTTTGATCAACGCTATTCGGCATATAAATCGGCATCCCAATCAGTTCGTGTAAGGGCCCTAGAGTTAGAAAAGTTAAACCACACTATTGCTAGCTGCCAAAACCGTCAACGACCAAAGAACAAATCTAGCTAACCAGAGCCACCCTCCAGATCTCGGTCAACATGAATGACAAATCAAATCTACTCTCCCCTTTAGATGGCAATTCAGCCCTAGCCACTCCCTCAGGATTGACGCCAGGCACTCGATCGGAAGCTGAGGAGGCCTTTGCACTCAACGCTTTGGCGCAGACGGATTCTGCAGCGCCCGAATCAACTCTTACCGAGGCTCAAAATGCGTACCGACGACCGGGCATCCCAAGGTCCGGCTCATACAACTACGAAAATGCGCTCCAGCGAGTCCAGCAGTCGTCTGTGTCGTCAGACCTGTCGACCAACACTGAGTCAACTGAGAACATTACTGGGGCTAGCAGTGTCGCTTCACCACCTTCCACCTTCCTACCATTCCCCCCGCCTGGCCAGGGCGTGGTACCGTTGAACTATGGTCATATTGGTGCTGGACAGGGAGACACAATCAAGAAGTCACGGTCGCGTGGGCTCAGCCTAGGAGCTCTAGCCAGGCAGCAGAGTTGGAACGAAGAGGACCTCAATCACATCTATAGTGCGAAGTTGGTAGAGGAAACCAAGAACGATGGCGGCTACGGGTCTGAATCTGAGAAGAAGTCTCAGGGTCCATAGTTGCCCTCGTGGTTGTGATGAGCTTATGCATAATGCCAACTGAGGCTGGCTGGTACTAAATTGCTAGTGGCCTGGCTCATGCAGCGCGTTGGGTTTGCAGCTTTCACTTCGGAAGGAATGGTGTTCTAGCAGAAGATATGATTTACTATACAGAACATAGCTGTCTCAGGACATAAGGGTGCACAAAAGAAATAAAAAAAGAGATTGATATCTCATATAAACCAGAGTACTTGAAGTGGTGATTGATTGACGCTAACATTGAGTTATGGGAGTATAAGACTATCTATTTCTGAGTTGGACTTTCATCATTGCAACAGCTCGACTGTATTTTATTTAAAAATCTGTCGAGCTGTCAAAAAAAATGTCGTGGAGAAGATTTGGGCTTCACTTATCCCTGTTCTCTAGGTGTGCATCTTGGGCTGCGCCGTAAACAAGAAAAAACAGCTTGAGCACCTTCCCTCTCACCTCACTTTTTCCACCTTGTGAAATTTGCGAAATTTGGCGTGTGTTACACCCTCGGATCGCTCCCTATTTAACCTTCTCTCCTCTCACTTCTGTCTTGACACATTGCTCTAGCCTCTCGACAATCGTGATCAACAACTTCATCCACCAAAGACGACGCCCGCATGCGTATACTCAGCTATATACCGCTTCTCGTAGCGGTCGTTCCCATCTCTCTTGCGGATATCGAACGAGAGTGCACTGGCATTGAAGTTCGGTGCAGCTCCCTGGGTGATATTGAGGAATGCAAGGACGGATCATTCGTGCACTCGAGCTCTTGCGGCGAAGGAACGACATGCACCATCTCAATCGACTTGGATAGTACTTCCAGATTCGAGTGTGTGAAACTCGACTCACCAGAACTAAAGTTACAAGGACGTTCTACCAGCGCAGGTCAGCCTAAGGACACGTGCTCTCTCAAGTCGCGCCGCTGCGAGGGTAACAACGTTCAAGAGTGCGGCAACTCTGGAGAGTGGGCAACGATCAAGCAGTGTAGTGAAGCAGAGTACTGTGGAGACAAAGATGAATTCGACAACAACGCTACTTGTCGCCCTCTTGTTGTCGATACTAGACTCAAAGATTGCCGACCTACCCAAGTTCGCTGTCACGGGAACGTAGTTCAACACTGTGCACGTGGATATTGGAGCACATACAAGCCATGTGCGTCTGATCAAGTTTGCCACGAGAGCCAGTGTCGCGCGAAAATGAGTCGCTCGGCTGACGATGATACACCTCCATATACTCCACCTCTATATGGATGTACCCCAGGTGCGAAACGCTGCGAGGGCAACGCCGTTCAGAAATGCAATAGCTATTCCGTATGGGAGCTCTCCAAGGAGTGTACCGGAGACCAGTACTGCTTTTCCAATTGGAGGTTCTTGAACGGCGCCGACTGCCTAACTCGTGGAAACCAGGATGGCCGCAATGAGTGTGACATGGGCGCTCGTCGCTGCTCCGGCAACACGATTCAAGAGTGCACAACTAAGAACATCTGGCAAATGTTAAAGCCATGTGGTGACAACGAGACTTGCTTCGAGAACTGTGGTAGCAGTGGCTGCAGTCCTCACTGTGGGAGCGCCTCATCCTCCTCACTGATGGATCGTGCGTGCAAGCCTGGCACATATACTTGCGATGCCACGAACCAACGTCGTTTGATATGCAATGTGGATAGCACCTGGGCATCTGGGGAGATTTGCTCTCCCACAGGTCAATGCCAAGTCGATGCTTCTGGCCAGGCATACTGTCAACCCAATGTTGCCAACACTCCACCCACGGACAAGCCTAAGCTTGAGACTTGCGATAGACCTGGCATGGAGCGTTGCCTTTATGAGCCTGCCCAGGTCCAGAAGTGCACAGCTAACGAAGACGGTCAATCGTATTGGACCGAACAAGAACGATGCACTGCAGACGCCATCTGCTGGGCCGACGACGAGGATGCCAACGGCCTCACGCGAGCAACCTGCAATAACCTCCCTCTCCCGCGTTCTGAACCCAACCAAAACGACACCACGACATGCCGCCCAGTACGTTGTTCTCCCGGCCAACAAACCTGCACCAAGGACTTGTACAGCCTCCTGATTTGCAACCAATCCCGCGAGTGGCAAATCCAGAAGAAATGCACCACACCCGGCGACTGTAGCATCAACGGATACGGCAAAGCGCACTGCCAGACAGGCGGCATCGACCCGCCCAAAGCCAAACGACATGACTTGCGCCCCAGAGATTCCGATCCCATTGAGATTATCAAGTGCCCGCCCAAACGCTGTACACCGGGCGAACAAACCTGCTCCAGGGACTTTTATCGTCTCCTGATCTGTAACGAGAAGCGGCAGTGGCAGACCCAGAAGAAGTGTACTATGCCGGGCGACTGCAGTAATGATGGTGATGGCAAGGCACACTGTCAGCGTGGCGGTATTGATCCGCCCAAGGCGAGGCGTGCTGTGTTTACACAGTACTAGGAGTGACGGGTGGGGGGAAAACAATGCACGGCTCGAGTGGGAGAGTACAGGAGGTTGGGAGAATGGAATGTGGAGGTCTGAAAGAATGTGGTAGATCTTTGTATCACATACAGGATCTCTGGAGCCTTGGGGACGGAAAGAAAGGAAGGGGGGGGGGGGATCATAATCTTCTGCACGTGCGATATAAACCCAGCATGTTAATCTTTTCCTCCTCTTGCGTGTGATGTGTGACGCTACTACATTCTTGTGAATTGTGTACGATTACTTCAAGTAGCCTTGCTCCCAAACCAATCCTGAACTCCAACCCAAATCTCTTGATTGAATGCTGCCGTTCGATTTGAAAACGCCAAACAATTCAACCATCTTGAATGTATAGTTCTAACCTTTTGATATAACTCTATCATGGAGCCGTCAAGGCAATTCAAAAACTTTTCGTCCGTGCCACCGCCCTTTTAGTCACGCGTCTAACCAGTAAGTTTCCTCACGAGATCACCCAATGGCCCGACGCCCAAGTATCGCATGGCGCCGCCATTCCGGCCAAGCCACAAGGCGTAGGCACCGACCAGCACAGCGAGGCCAACGTAGCCAGTGTTGCGGTAGTACCATAGCCGCTTTTTCGCATACCGCACGTTCATGGCGGCTCGTCGCAATGCCTGTTGTCTTCGAACCTCCTTCTCTTGCTGCACGAATAGCCGTTCTCCGTCTGCTAGCGTCAGGCGGTGCAGACTGGCTATGTTGGCCGAAGTCTTGAGGACACTTGACGATGAGATTCTCCACCATTCCCAGCTGCCCAACGATGCGGGCGGAAGCCTCTCGTATAATTCCAGTGTGCGTGCAATGTGGAACTCGACGTTGAAGGGTTGGGGCAACTTGCCTAGCATGACGTACAAGATGTCCTCGTCTTCCTGGTCGATTTCGAGCAGTTCTTCGCGTCTTGAGAGGACCACGGCTGCGAAGAGATATATTGGCATGACGGCGTCGTGGGCGAGGAAGAAGTCGAATAGCCTCGTGATATCCTTGTAGGCTTGTATGTTGTGCGCAAACATTGTGATGGTGCCTGCGAGGGCGAATGAGGGCTGGCCTTTGGGCATGTGGTTGAACAGCTCTGGGTCGGCGGCGCGGAAAATTGGCCGGAGCAGCTCAAGATGGGCTATGGCAGGGTCGAGGGTAGACAGCATGAAGTCACGGATGCGCAGAAGGCTCAGGCGGGCAACTGCAGCGGGGGCGTCTTCTGTGCCGAGGACGAGCAGCAAGACCTGGGCAACATCGTGGTAGCCCTGGAAGTAGCATAGCGAGGGGTGGTGGCGGAGGACGTCGAGGATGATACGGGAGAGCTCCTCCTTCCGGCGGCCGAGCTGCTTCTCGGGTTCTGTGTTGCGTGGTTAGAAGACTGGAGCCATGCTCAGGCGTGGGGCATGCAATACCATTCCGGGGGTAGTAGACGAAGGCACGGTTGACGTCCAGGCCAACTTGGTGCTCGTCCTTGTGAGGCGGCAGTTTCTCCCACGGCGTCTTTGCGCTCTCGCCGTGCTCGGCGCAGCCCAGCAGCAGAGGCCCTATGCGTAGTGGTCAGCTATGGCCTTGGCTGTTGGGCGCGGCGGGAGCATACAGGCTGTGCGACGCAGGCTATCCGTAAGCAAACCAGAGGGGCTCGTGGCCAGACGGACAAGGTCGGGGAGCTGGCGGTCCCGACATGCAGCGACGATCGACGCCTCCTTTTCCTTCTCCGCCGGCGAGAGCTCTGCACGAGAGGCCCTGCGCGGAGGCAGGCTGCTGGAGCTCACTGAGCGGGAGACGGAGCGGGAGGGTGTGCGCGAGGCCATGGCAGCACCCGCATCTCGAGGACCAGCTGCCTATCTGCCACACGGCAGTGTAATAAGGCTAGGCGGGAGCGTGCGGTGGCTGGACGGCCAAGTCTCAAGTCTCGACCTGCGTGTCTGGTGGCACAGGCACATACTAAGCAAGCCGCTGGGATTCCGCGGTCGACTGCTGGCCGTGGTCCATGGTGTATAGTCACGTGGTCTCGGCACCCGGAACACGTGAGCGGATAGCTGGCACTGCGCCGCGCGGCCCGAATCACCTCCCTCCCGCCTCCCGAGGCCAAGTCTATGGCTCCCTGGCCCTGCACTTCCTTTTCCTCTGTGCTGCACACTGCCGCCTACAGCACCAGAAACGCACGCTAGCCCGCTTCCCTGCAACGCCCTCGGTGCATGCACACCACATCCTTCACGACCAACAGGAGCTGGACGAGCTGGGCGAGCCGGCCACCACCATCTTCTTTGAGCTTTAGATCGGGCCGTTGGTGCTCACTCTCAGTCTGTCACCCACGAGGCGTTGGCACTAGGATCGTGCTTTGGCGCCTGCTGCAAGATCTCGCCTCCCATCTCAGATTGTCAGATCGTCAGATCTTCAGATCGCAGTGTAGTCTACACCATCGGTCGTACATTTGTGCTTGCTATACCTAGTCCCGGTTGCGCTACAGCAGCGTCTTGCATCTTCGTGTCAGGGCATCCCGGCCGCTGTTCTCTTTATTCGTTCATACATTTCCCCTCAGAGCAGCGCCGTCCAATCTAGTCCTTGTGCACGCTGTTTACTCTACGTCAACTGCCCCTCGCGTGGTTTCTTCATTTTCGCCTGCTCGGCCTGGTCCGCCTGACAAGCAACGCCTGCTCGACCAGGCAGCAACATGTCATATCTCTTCTTCCTTCTCACTGTGCCTGTGTCCTCCATCAGACCGGCCTAAGCCAGGATCGCCCGGTGTGCCTCTGCGCGCCCGAAAGTGACCGCCAACCTCCTCCGGCCTAGCGTCTTCGTTGCCTCTGTCTTGCTCGGCTTACTAACCCTGCTCTATATTGCCATCTCCCCAGGATGAATCACCAAGTCCAGCATCTGGTCCTGGTGGACAACGAGTGGGTGTCGAGGCCAGTCGATGTCTATCAGATCATGGCACAGGCTCGCAACTCTGACACCGCGGTGCCAGAAGCTGCCACCAAACCCACTATCCATACACCTGAGCTTGGTATCCTTTCAAGAACTGTTTTTGCTAGCCCACTCTTCAAGGCCATCCGCCCCGCAAACATACGTCATAAGGACCTAAATGATGTCGTATTAGTTGGCGAGGACTCCGTTCAGCTGAACCAAATACACGACTATGGTCATTTACGTCATGTCACAACAAAGTCAGACTTCAATGGCCGCATTCTTACTGCACGAGTATTCGGTAACCCTCGCGAGATCCCTGCCGGTGTGGGTAGCCCTTTGCCCAAGAAGCAGCCGTTTCATAGACGACGGAGATCAATGACAGGAGATGACGAACCTACCCTTCCACCCGAGGTCATTGTACTTACTCTTTCAAGCAGGACTCTTATGTTCCTATGGGCCCGACATACATCAACCGGCACAGTTGCTTGGAGCAAAAGATCAATCAGATTACCCGCTGGCGCATCTCGCTTCGATCGGTTTGGGACCTTCCTCGCAATCGATCCGAAATGTCGAGCGATGGCAGTATCCCCTCACGAAGGACGCTTTGCACTCTACAAAACAAAGTCAATTGAAAGATGGCGAGAGGAACTTCAGCAAGGAAAGGAGACTACACCCATTCAAGACGAGCGCATCATTGCACTTCAAGGTCGGATCATGCATATGGAGTTCCTATCGCCCACTGCTGGAGAGGATGAATTCCACGTAGTCCTCTTGTTCATCGTCGTCATACGAGGGAAAACAAAAATCACATGCTTCGACTGGGACTGCAGAGAGGACTTAAGCGAGGTCACGGTCCGGACAGAGAGGGTATTAGTGGACATGGGTAAGTTGATTCGAACTAGCCCTTATGCTGCCCGAGCTAATTCTCTCAGAGGACCACAATCCGTCCTTATTAATTCCTCTAAGCCGTACATCCGAATTCATTCTTGTTTTCGACACACACATATCGGTCTATATGGACATTCTCTCCGGCGTCCCCCGACGAATAGTTGCCAAGATTGATTCCTCAATCCTTTCCTCGCTCCTTCCAGGTGACAGTAAGCGTAGACCTCATTGGGTCGAATGGGATAAAACGCCTCGTAATCCGAGCTTTCCGAAAGAATCATTTTACATCGCGCGCGAGGATGGGCGGATCATGTACGTGGAAAGAGGTCCTACTACTGTAGAAGCAATAGAGGCTGGCGATTGGCCACATCGGATCGACACCGCATTTGCCTGTTTGAGTGTGGACAATTCCGAGTTCTCTCAATCATACCCTGATGTACTCATAGCAGGAGGCGCTGGAAATGACGGGCTCCTTTGTAAGTTTGGATCTTGGCCAGCGGAATACTCATACGCCACATCCTACCCAGGAACAAATCAGCTTTCGTACGTTGAATCCATAACAAATTGGACACCATTGATGGACCTCTCGGTAACGCCGTTCTCTGGGTTGTCAGCACCGGGCGAGGGTTACTGTCATTCGATAGTCGTTGCCCATGGGGCTAGCCCTCATGGCGAGATATCAGAAATGCGATATGGTGTCCAGTCCATCCTCGAACACTCATTCAGCGAAATGAATGGCTGTGTTGGTCTTTGGGCTATTGATCACGGCAGTCAGAAAGTTGAGCTTGACGGAAAGACTGCTAGGCAACATTACGCAATGTACGCCGTCACAATGCCCCAGGAGACCTGGCTTATTCGCATCGTGCGAACACAACGTGAGGTTCGTGGCGATTTCTCAGGAGCGTGGGAGGATGGGGAGTGGGAGACCGAGCAATTAGAGCCGGATAATGATGGTGTTATACGTGCTGTGGAAACCATCTCGGCATGTCCTTGGAATGAGGGCTATGCGATTCAAATTACAGGAGATGAAGTACGATTGCTGAACCGGCCGAGTCTACACGGGAGCGATTCGATAATGTACACCAGTTCAATACTCCGGGCGGCTTGCAGACCTAATCTACCTTTTGTTGCAATTACTTATCGAGAGTCTAACAAAACGTACCTAGAGGTTGTGCGTATATCAACCAATGGACGTTTTGTGAAGGCTGCATCGCAAAACTCAAAATTACAACTAAGCCACGAAATTACTTGCATAGAGCTATTCGAATTCGACGGCATTCAATGCGTCTTCGCTAGTACTTCAGATTCAAACATCTACTTCGTAAAAGTTGATGATCACGGCGGCCTCGCTTGTTTGCTACAGGAGCCATTGCAAAGTAGTACAACCCTCGACAGTCTCATGATACTAGAAAGCGCAGTCTTACTTCTGACAAAAGAACGACCAATATTGGTGTGTGCCACCCGCGATGGAACTCTTCTCAGTTCGCCTCTTCCTGCGCTTGGACAAAGTAAGTTATAACTTTGCCAATCTATAACCCTTAACTAATCTTAGCAATAGGGGACTCACGCTTCTCATGGCATGTTTCAAAGATGGGCACCACTCCAGCTCGCATAACTGCTAGCTCTGCTGACTCTTCCACCGCATTTGTATCATGCGGGCCTCACTTTTGTCGAGTCCGTTGCTCGGCAATAAGCGCTTCCAAACCCGACATTGATTCCATCTGGTTCACTAGCCCAGCAAAACCAGGATACATACAGCCTAATATTACTGCGGCATACCAGTTGCCACTGAGCAAGGACCAAACTACTACGGGCCGGGATCTCGGAGGGTTTCTCTTGGCCGTTGGTGGAAACCAGGGTCTCTTCTCGCAGGTTGACACTAGCCGAAAATGGGCGCCTCATGATACCCTAATACCAGCTCAAAACGACTGTCAAGCCGTCCCGCGGAAGCTTCCTACTGGTGCTAAGCCTACTGTAATTACTAATATCAAGTCACAGAACAGAATGGTGGTAGCTACAATGGAAGCGAAAGAGGAGCGAGCACCCCCTCATGGGTATAGGGTTCTTCATTCTAAGATCAAATTGATTGATGCAAGTGGCGACAAATATCTCGACACTCCAGAAATCAAATCAGAAGACGACGATGTCACAAATAATCACATCATAGACCAACTCGAATTGAAACATGGAGAACGGGTATACTCAATCGCCGAATGGGTATTCAAGAATCCCCAAAATAAGAAATACTCTCTCTTCATAGTGGGGACCGGTATAACGGAATGGCCCGGGAAGGAGACCGGAAGACGGTTGGTCGTCAATATAGGCAAACACGGAAAGAAGCTTCAACTACAGAAGGTATCAACGTATGATCATCCTGTGTATTGCGTGGCTGTCTATGACAACGCAAGCAGCATCACTGCTTGCGGAAGAACTTTGACATTCGATGTTTTCGAGGCCGAAATTGGAACGTGGGTTACCAGTGCTTTACATGTTGGACAAAATAATGACCAATGATAGGCTCAAACGACGTGGTTCTATTGAACTGCAATCACCTGCCGTCCATATCACTGCCCGGGCGCCTTTTGTCTACATATCAACTCTCCAACATTCTCATCTCTGCTATGAGGTCGTAGAAGGCGTGCAAGTGGGTACAAAAGAATTTCGAAAAGTGTTTAGTGACAGCCGTGAACGCAACTGCTCATCTCACCTCATTACCGAAGTGAACAATCGCGACAAAGAAGCGTCCAAAATAGACACCATCGTCCTAGCCACCGACAAAAAGAGTTCCTCGGTCGTAGGCCTCTACCACCCTCACGAACGCGCCTACATCAACGCATGTCCCACCACCTTCGAAGCCTGTCTCCCCCGCACAGTTATCCGCCTCCAAAGCGGTAACATCCGCCCGCCCTGGCGCCGTCCATCCCACGCCTCCCACTCCCCACCCGGCATCCTCAACGACGACATCATCGGCACCTGCTCCGACGGCACTATCTATACCTTCTCCATCCTCACCCAACCCGCCCGCCACCTCCTCCGCTTCCTCCAAAACCTCATCGAAGAACACGAAAAGCGTGACTCGGCAAACCAGGACAGGACGATTCACCCTTGCAGCGGTGCTATCCGCGACGTCCTCATGAATGGCACAGACGGCAACCAGGACGAGAAGATTCGCGCGCTGGACGTCGATCCGCGACAGATGGAGCGGAAGCCAGGTGCGGCGAGGTATAAGCATGTTGATGGGGATTTGGTGCTGCGGTGGAGGAATGAGGGTGGGGGTGTCGGCGCATTGGTGGGCGATAGGACGGAGGAAGGGGTCAAGCAGGTGTTTGGCGAGTTTGTAAAAGGGTTATGGGGAGATGTTGGGTCGTTTGCGGATGATGTGGGGAGGGTGGAGGAGTGGTTGGATTTGGTGTTTATGCCTGTGCTTTGATGGAGTTGCGGAGGGAATGCGTTACAAAGATTGTACGTCTTTTTTTGGGTGGGTTTTTGGCAGGTTTTGACTAGTGGTAGTGCTTCGGGGTCACAATATGATGCGATTGTTAGCAAAGGCTCTATGGTGCATTGCCTTGATTCTATCATCTATATCGTCTAGCAAAGCGAGTGGAAATTGTCAATGAACGAGTGCTATATACCATCACGTGACCATATCTTCCCGAGTCCGTTCCACAGCTAGTTACTGCCATTTTGCTACGTGTACCAAATATCGTGGATTCAACCAAACTGACGCGGATATCTCAACCTACACCATGTCCCGGGAAGGCATGTGACTCTCAATTGAAGCTTGCTCTAATACGGCAATCAAGCCATCAGACAAGCCAAGCATCGAAACGAATAAATTGGCTTGTGACTGAAAGGATGAGGGCAATTCGGTCACATTGGCTTTCTCCGCTGAGATGAGGCTGAAAGGGCACAGCCAGCTAATCAGCAGTCGGGGCTTGGGGGGCGTGCATATCCAATCATGTTAGGCAGAGGCGCCCTTTGGAAATATTGTTTGAGGGGCGCGGTGAGCCAATGATTATCCATTTGGGGAGATGTTATGCATGTGGCGTATGCGAGTTGTCGTAATTGTATTCGACATTCGGCGAGAGGGCGGGAGAGGAACGTGCGGAAAACGTCGATTCCCAAGGTTCAGCAGGCACTTCACGATGAAAAGCGTAGAATCTAAGAAAATGGGGACATTGCTATGAAAGAAGGTCAAGCTATCTACCTGTAAAGACTGTGGGGTGGAATGAAGAAAAAAGCATAGGTGATCAAGGAGTGTGGGTGTGCAAAGGTAACATCGTTCTCTTCAGCCTTGCCGGTTACGCCCTCTTTCCTGCCAACTCATCATGCGTACCGGGGTCGGGACGGTCAAGCTACAAGGTAAGTTTGTGACCCTGCTTAACATGGCTGCGCAACTTGTCGGCGCGGTAGAAGGTCATGTCACAGTCGATGACGACGCACTTGTACTTAGGTGGTCCATGCTTCTTCATGTGGCGTCGGTAGTCACCAGCGCGGCGGAATGTCCTGGGGCATCCTTCGGGGCATCGGTGCTCGCTGTTGGTTGGTTGGGGAGGGGCGATTGGGGTCGGCGCAAGTGTAGCAGTTTGATGCTGCGGTACATCTTGGGGCAGAAGGCTAGCCTGAGGCTCGGTAACTATCGGCACCCCGTGTTGGTAAGTGGGGACAGCGTCTGTAAAGTTGCAGATGTCCTGTGGTGGTGCTTCAAGAGCCAAGTCGTAGAGATTGCCAGTGTTGGGAAACGCAAATTCGGACATGGGCATGGCTTGGGGCTCAGTACCCGTTAGCGCCCATTGCTGGGATGGGGTGGCAGGGCCTGCAAAGTTGTCGTTGTTTTGCAGCGGAGCCTCAAAAGCAAAGTGGCCGAGGCTGCCAGGGTTCGCATACACATCTGTGGGCAACGGCAACAGCGCAGATCCGGGCATAGCCTGGGATTTGGACACAGCCGACTCCCATGGCTGACAACCATAGTCATTGGGGCTCCCTACAAGGTTGTAGGGATACTGCGGATCGGCAGAAGGGAAGTCGTCCAAGGAGCTAATGTTGCCATACTGATACGCATTGGCGCTGCATGGAAAGTTGGGGAAGGTGCCAACATCGGTGGCCACGTCTTTGGTAGGCAGCTGCAGCGTCGATTGGTCGAATGTGCCCCAGGATAACAATTCAGGTGAGCTGTGCTGTAAAGAAGCTTTTGAAAAGGCACACCTGCATGATGTTAAAAAAAAATTACCTCGCATCCTGAGCTTCACCGTGAAGCTCAGATGTCGAAGGCATGCCCGTATCTCCGCCAGTACCGGATTCTGGGGGTGTCGCCATGTTCTTTGAGCGCAGTGCTGCGATTCCGGAGTATGAAGTGTGGCGAGGTGCGAGGACGAGGAGAACAATCAAAGGTGTAGAGAAACGTCTTCCACAGTGAGGGTTCAAGTATAGTTGAAAGTGATGGGATGCGTCGCGTAGATTATTTGAGGGGGCAGCTCCTACGTTATGAGGTCGGCGTGCTAATTAAAGGTTCTAGCCAATGTCGTGCCTCGAACGCGCCCCTCGCCTGGGACGGACTTCTGTCCAGCCGTACTTAAGCAGTTCCACAGTCTCCTATTATATATACATAAATACAACATCTAAGCCCACCAAGGTAGATTCACCCAAGAGAAATTGGTGCTATGGCTACATATACCTTCCCGTGCGACGCCTGCCCGAGGTCGTTTGATATGAAAGGAAAGCTCAAGTCAGTTGTTCATCCGCTAGCCATACTCAAGCTGCTTGTTCTGACTTTTCCTGACCAAGCCGACACTTGAAAACCCATTCCCGACCTTTCCTGTGCCACATCTGCAAACGAGGCTTTGGCCTTCGTCTCGACCTCAATCGACATGTCAAGGCCCGCCATCGCTTAGGCCATGAGAAATATCCTTGCTCTATCCCATATTGTAACTATAGAGCAACCCGGAAGGACAACCTACGCCAACACGTGGAAAGGTCTCATAGAACATCCGCACGCCTCGGAACACCAAACGAACCCGAAGGAGTTCAGCCCCCCGTTTCCGATCATACTCAAGCTGATACCTCACTACCTCTAGCTAGGACTCTTAGTACTTCACACTTCCTGAGTCGTGCGGTAATCTTCCAAGCAGCTACAACAGGAAATATTAGCATCCTACAGGCAGCACTGGATGCAGGCATTTCCATAAATATCCTGTCAGACGACGACTCTTCCATGTTACATTGTGCCGCGAGAGCAGCCCAAACCACTGCAGTCCATTTCTTACTCCAAAACGGAGCCCATATCCACCTTAGAAACCGAAAACGGAGACTCGCACTACACGAGGCAATACTCAGTCGGAATGTAGAAACCGTCAATGCCTTGCTTCAGGACAAGCTAGATACAAACGATTTACAGGTTATAGCCTGTGTTGCGGCATCAGGGAGCATAGAGATTCTCGACCTTTTAACTGAGCATGGCTATTTTGACGATCCATATGAATTATTATGCGCTGCATCGCAAGCTGGCCAGCCGCCTATGGTAGCCGCGCTCCTATCGCGCCCACAACACAATCCTGATAGATTCGAAGCCAACAAAAAAACACAAAGAGCTTGTGATGTGGGCGATAACCCGCGTTGGTTTAGTCGGCGCAGAGGAATGTTAACGCCACTTCACCATGCCGCGGTGAAGGGGCATCTAGAGATTGCACAGTTGCTTATAGCCAATGGCTTCAAAGCAGACCTGGAAATGGTTGGTGAAATACAACCAGTGCATCTTGCAGCCCGTGCAGGCCATGCTGTCATGGTACAATACCTGCTTGATCAGACAGGCATCGACGCCAATCACAGTGCCGGCAGTGGCGAAACGTTGTTGCATTTTGCAGTTAAATTCGAAAAGTGTGAGGTCATCAAGCTTTTACTAGGCCGTGCCGAAATAGACATAAACGCTTGCACTCTTTGGGTCGGAGAGTCTCCGATGCACCTCGCAGCTAGATCCGGATGTCTAGAAGTGGTCAACCTTCTCCTTCAGCAAGAGCACATCGATATACATTTTCGTAACTCACAAAATAATACAGCACTGCAAATATCAGCGCTTCATGGTCATTGGCTTGTTGCTCAAGCCTTGCTAGACTACGAGAAGCACGGCGCAGAACACAAGACAACCGCCCAAACGCCGCAACAAACTTCTAGTACTTCAATCGAAACTCTCAAGGAGCTCTTAAATCACTCCGATTTTCAAGATGTCAACATAATCGACGGCTATGGGGACCAAAAAACTCGGGGTGGGTTTCTGCATGCAGCAGTTCGCAATAATGACTGCGACATCATTCAACTCCTATTGAATGTCCAAGGCATTGATCCAAATGTTGAGGTCAGTATTTGGCCGCGTACAACTCCTCTCAGCCGCGCTACAGAGTTAGGTCGGACGAAAGCAGTGCAATTACTCCTTCAGCACGACAAAGTCGATGTAAATTACAAAATATATGGAGAGACCTCGTTGGACGTTGCTAGACAGGAAGGATTTGGGGATATTGTGGAGCTTCTGCTCGCACATGGGGCTATAGACCCCGACAACGGCGACACACCCCAAAAGAGTATTATGGATGTAGAGGCGAGGAACCCGGTAAGAAATGATTCTTCTGAGTGCAATGTCGAGGTGCAATCAATTTTCGCTCCGGATGATTTCAACTTTCCCGAGTTTTACACGGACGATGTGGCTCAGTGCTGGTGGATGCAATGATGAGAGATTGGCACAAAGTTTTTCGTAGTAGCTTATAGTATGTATACGATAGAACGGCATTTTATCCCCTAGTGCTCGCATGCGTGAAGCTGTATTCGATTTTGCTCAAAACTCGGCGTCTCCATGTCGATTCCTTTCTCATACGTAGATATCGTCAATTTTTGGGCTACTATTAATGGGGACAGAGTGACCACACCCAGGTTTCAACTTGGCTCTTCGACACAGCCACGTTGACTCAGCAAAATAACGTTCGGCTCAACCTCGGCTCAATGAGCCCACGCTTGCACCACCTCAACTCGCGCTCTATTCATGCTTGAATCTTGCTGCCTCACGCTGCTCGTGCTCTCGCTCAGTCTCAGTCGCGGTCCTGTTTCCTGGCCCTCCCCATCATCTGAGCAGCCACACCGTATGCGATGAGAAAAATGTCAAGTCGACGCGACCCTGTTGGGGGTCCCAGTTTTGGGATCCCCCTCGAAGAACGCTTCGAGGTGATTCATCATCACCGGCGCTTTGCTGATGTCGTGGGATGAACCCCCTCTAGCGTGTTAATGTATGGCGGTCGTTTCCTAAAGGTCTATATGTATGTAGGATGCTGGTGGTTGATTCATATCTAAAGCGTAATCCTGTCTCTCTTTCATTCCAAACAGAAAGAACTTCTTCTGCCTCCCCTCCTAGAATCATCGCTTGATGCGGTTGTTTAATAGCAAATCGATCTTTTTGTTTTTATTCTTCATGTCTCTTCTTTCACTGAGGACAATAAGCTCAGCCGAACGTCTTCACACCCGCCTCTCTTCATCTTGCTTGCAACAGAATCAACACCCCTATTTCAAACGGCACATCCCTCTTTGGTCGGAAAATGGCGAGAGGGAAGAATCCTGAAGCACACTTCAAGCGAGCTCGAGAAAGAGGCGCACAGAAGGACACGGGCATAGTGAACGACAAGCCGGTGCTGAAAGGCCTTGAAGATGGGACGAAGAGAAATCATCGGAGACAATTAGCTCTCTGGGGCCAGTTTGTGGACGACAAATTGAAACAGAACCTGGTAGTTTCCGTCCACAGCTTGACATGGATGAAAGATTTCGTAAAGCATATGGCGCTCGGCATGGATGGGCAGAGAGAATGTGATGGTAGTGACAGCGGTACAGGCGATGACGGGAATGATTGGATACCCCCCTGCGCCGAAAGCGTCCGAAACTACTAGAACAATTTCACAGGAGCCTGGCTATGAGCCTATTCGAACAACCCAATACCAGAGCATATACAGAAATCGGTCACGCAGGTATGTTTCACTACTTGAAGCTTTCAAGCTGCGGGAGCTAATCACAACATACAGTTCATTTACGGCCCTTTGAAGGATGAGCTGAAGATGCCCGAGAGAAAGCGAGCACGCCGATATGCTAACAGGAACCACCTGTACCATTTTGCCAGGCAGCTATGGATGGCAGACTGGTTTGAGTACCGTGCACCAGGGGTCGGAATGGAAGACTGGGCTTTAACCTTGGCGATTGTGTATTCTTCCGCTCGAATTGGAGAGTACATCGAATCAATGGCCAGATGGGGTTCTGGGAGAGGCCTTCACTACAAGGTTCGTCGATGAGGAACATCACCTTGCACGAGGCTGTACTGACTGGAAGGGTCACAGGATATCATGGTGATAGTCTTTTTAAATGAGGATGACAGACCTGAACTCGCTATGCAGCTCACTAAAGACGCGAAGAACATGACTAACACTCCTCATAGAAGGTAATGACGTTTGTTGAAATTATGAACATAGATGTTGACTAAGTCCCCCTGGCAGGCCGCAGCATGCATTCGCAGAAGGACGGTATCCTCATCCTCTTTACCAGAACCCTCTTCTACCTTATCTCGCCATGTTCCTTAGTCGTCGCGCGTTTAGGGATTGCAAGACACTAGAAGAGCTCTTTGCAATCACCCCGACTCAGGAACAGCGTGCTTTCCAAATCCATTGGGAGGACGATCTCCTTGACGCCCCCCTGTTCCTGAGTCGATCTGCGAAAGGCGCAAAGAGGATTGAAAACGCTGGTGCGTTTGGCAACAGACACAAGGAATGTGGCATCCGAGCAGGCTTCCTAGTTCCTCCGACGGTTCACGACCGGAGGGCAGAAGGTCTTTTCTTGACCGGTGTGTATGGAAGCATAAGTGTTGTTACAAACATGCCGACCGTGCAAAGACAAGCATTATTCGCCGGACGCGCGGATGGGACAAGCCGGGCAAGATGATCGAGAGACATTTCATACAAACTATCAGCCTAGAAATGCCGGCGTAGACGGCTAGGCTACGTTCCTTGGTGGCGAGCGCCGGGATGTAGTCAACGATGCCTTCAGAGAATTGACTCTGCCTCGAAACCCAAATCTATGGCACAGCCTTCCAGCAGCCAAACAATATGAGATTGAAACCCGCCAAGACTGGGTCGATCTCGAAGAGAAGTTGGCTAATTTGAAGTTGGAACCCGATATGGACATAGTGCAGAAACGTAAGGAGGAGGCTTAGCTGCGCAAGCAAAAGGCCAAATTGATGAAGAAGGAACTCCGACAGTGGCAGAAGAGGCAACCATATAAACCTGGAGACCTACCAGGATACCATAGGGAGATATTATCTCGTTGCAGCTTCATGGTGCCGGCGAGAAAACGTCTTGCGGAAGGTATGTTCGAAGTTGCCGACTTACGAAGCCCTGTTGGCATTCAAGTCATCCACGATTTGGTGAAATTGTGCGAGCAAGAGAGGGAGGTAGAATTTCGTCCGGGCTTGAAACCGGGTAGGTGTTGTTGCAAATTTAGTGACAACACAGCTACTGACGATTGCTTGGGACGGAAGCCGAGCATTCAAAAGAACAACTCCGAATCCTACGACTGGAAACACATATACAATCGTTTCCAGGCAGCACAAGAACATAATCACGGCTTTGCGGAACTCTGCTTCCTTTGTAGCGAGTGGGTCTTCGGTATGGAGGAGTGGGAAGTCCATTGCCAGGCCCATGTCAATGATCTGGAAAACTCCCTCGCCTTTCTCGATCCACTGGTCTTTAACGGCGTTCTTGCGATGCCAGGTTTCTGTTACGACTGTCTCGCAAACCCAAAACTGCCAGCCAGCACACAGATGTATCAGTTCAAGAACAAACCAAAATGGCAGTCTCACATTCAGAGACACATCGATGCACTGGAAGAAAAGCCTGTGAAATGCGGGCTCCGAACACAACAGTGTTCTGTTACCTTCGATTCCGCTTTGGAGCTTCAGTTCCATCTTCAAGACACATGGTATCCACTCACTTAAGAGACGAAAAAGCTGGAAGAGGGCCAGATATCAAAGCATTGAAGGAAATTCCGTACAACGGAAGGAAAGGCAAACCAATCCCGAGCAAGAGACAGTCAGGTGCGAGAAAGCGGAAGACCAGACATAGCGGTCAGAGTATGCATTCATCAACACTACTATTGCGTCCATGGAATCAACCGCCACTTCCAAGAGTACAAGCAAGTCATCCTCCCGCTAATCATCCCTTGCCCACAGCCCGGCTGTCAGTAGCTGCGGACGCCGTGATAGCCGCACCCAATCACCGCTATCGTCTATATGCGACGAGATTCAAATCGATCTAGGCATTTCCTCTCACAAGGAACTACATGCAAATGATGACGACTTCGTCATGATAGACACTCTAGAGGATGGCTCAGCACACCAGTCCAATCATGTCTTATCATCGGATCTACAAGGTTTGTTTCTCAATTCCTACCCTACTGCTGTTGCATTCTAATCATCACATAGACGCCATTGACATAGATAAGAATATGTACGCCTTAGCAAGTACAGCACATGAGCACTGCAAGATCGGCCCTGAGCGCCGCTCTCAAATGGAGCTACTATTAGGAACCGAGAACATTGCTTTCGTAGACCTCACAGGTGACGATGACATGGATCATGGCGCTCCTAGTGACGGTAAGTGTCAAGGTCGACTAGATCTAATGAATCTGCCTAATCTCTCATATAGATTACCACGAAGATATTATCCTTCAAGAGCTCATTCAGGAGCATATACCGGATGGTGTGGATGGATGTCGCCAAATAACACCTTGTGAGGAAAGTGTCTCAATTGATACTACCGCAATCAATCCGGCGCTGCAAGTCAATGACGTGGTCATATATGCTTCTGAAGGTGAGTCGCATGGCCTTATAGTGCATGGCATACTAACCTTGTCAAGTTGATTCTGCAACCGATGCTGGAGATAACCCACCAACTAAGACTGACAATACTCACTTGGCGCCATCGGGAATTGACAGAGGATCAGACGGTAGAGACGAATACAAGGTTGAAGCCATTATTGGTCATGACATGGTCAGGGGCATTCCACACTACAGAGTAAAGTGGCAGGGATGGTCAAGTTCAGCAAACACATGGGAGCTAATCGACAATCTCGGACAATGTAAGGATTTGATAGAAGAGTTTCACCAGCCATGTGGAGGTCGTCGAAGAGTCAGGAAACCGAGTAGGCGGACATAGAGGCATCTACCTTCTTTTTGAGAGTTGTGAGAAAGCTGTTGTTGTGTTATTATTAATTAAGTACGACGCGTTGCACACGTTTTGGTGGGGTGACCCGGACGCTCGTTTGGCCTATATGGTAGTAGAACACGTTATAAACGAGTAAATGTATATACAGTCCTATCCAACAGTATCAGAGCTTAAGCAGAAGGTTCGGAAAAAGCATAAGAGAGCAATATGTATACAGAAGCTCGCCAACTTATACAAGCGTATAGGTGACTTACTGGAGGAGGAAGTGGATGAGCTTAATGAGTATATAGAGACGCCAACGGGCTCGGTATAACTCCTAGGGTAACTTAATAGCAAATCCATATTGGGCTATTCACTACGTGCACAATGTATGTAATCCTTGATTTAAAGAGCATGAATTGCCAGGCACTACCGCCTAGTTTAGAATCTCCCTAGAGACTAAGTCTCCCCGAAGACGGCTCTCCGGAGCTCCTCTCTCCGTGGAGCTCCACTCTCCTCAGCGCCCTTCTCTCCTCGGAGTAGTTCTCCTTGGAGACCCTCTCTTCTCGGAGCGGTTCTTCTCGGGGCCCTTCTCTCCACGGAGCTTGGTTCTCCTATGAGAGAACTCTCAGGAGCCCGAGCCGCTCGGGAGAGGGGCGAAAATCGGCTCCGAGCTAATTGTGACCTAAAAATGCTGGTATTCATCTCATTGACAGATGCACATGTAACGCCTGAAGCTCTTGCGCCGGCTAATTGTCTACTGACAGTCCTATAATAATCCTGCTAGTGGTGATTCCCCAAATGCTCCACATATATTTTACAATTCTACATTTGCTGACCTCTCTTGTGCACAACTTCTCCACTTCTCTTCTAGCCGTCTTCTTGAATTCCTCCCGCGTCTCAACAAGAGTTATCCCGAAACGTTAGCAGACTATCTAGACGCTGCCCTCCCGGAGAAACCTACCTGGACAGCATACAACCAGCTTCTGGCCTTTTGCATGAAGACCTAACCCCAGTAAGGTAATTGGCGATAATTTCTCGCGATGCGGGTCACAGTACATGGCAATCGTGTCAGATTCGTCGAGGTAGTGCACTTCCCATTCAACTTATTCCTTGAATTCCGGGTTCGAGCACAGTCCGCAATAAGCAATCCAAATTAGTTCGCTTGATTGACTTGCTTGAGTTAACCAAGCGAAGGGGTGGAGATTGATTGACTTGCTTGTGTCATTTGCGAGTCCAGTGACATGTATAAGGATTTTCGAGCTGCTGCGCTACTTATCTCGCGATGGTTTTATGGTGTTGCGGTTAGCGCAGGGGTCATTCTAACTCGTACTAGACTCGTCAGTGCGCACTATTGGCATGCGCCAGAACAGCGACCTCCACGTGCAGTGTCACGTGCACTATCACGTGCCGCATTATGTCTCTATAGTTGCCCATTCTCTCATACTCGAGCCTGCGTCAATCTAGTCAATCTGTCAATCAAGCCATAATCAAGCGATGACGACCTCACTAAGAAGCAATCCAATCCACGACTCTGAGACTGTTTGATTTGCTTGTTGCGGACTGTGGGTTCGAGATATCTTGCTTCAGAGCCGGATCGAATGTGTTGCCTTCCCAGTCGCGACGTGGGTTGTAGACGATCACAGGCAAGTCTGAGAGCATTTCTGCCATTTCTCTTTACTATAGGGAGCCGTGCCCACATTGATGCTTCCAGCAAGCAAGGTGGGACACAAAGGCTTCACATTGAGCCTGGTCGGGAGCTGGACATTCTTCTCTAACACTTGTTGCTGCTCGCTTGGGGCCTGCATAGTCGAGAAAGACGTAGTACACGTGGATGACTGAAAAAGTGTGGGAGACTGAGATGGTCTGAAGTTCGTAGAGATTTTTCGTCTTGAAGGAATTAGCAAGCTCACAACCTTCCTTGAATTCATGCACTTCTTATAATAACTTTGATTCTCTGTAATCCTCGCAGTCGTGTGGCTCATCCCTCATGCCCGCCTTGCTCAAAGGGGTCCATTTCTGGGACCCCCTCTGATGACAAAGCACAAAGAGATGAGTCCCCAGCGTTGGATCTTTCACGAGAAAATTCGAGGAGCTGCGTTCAAGATTTCTGGGTATCCAGTAACACTAGGAGGATATAGGATGTCGTAATGAGGTGTTGCTTTATATGAATTTGAGGCTAGCACAAAGAGAGCGTCGCTAATGCGTGGCGCTGCCCATAGCCCAAGATCGGTTTCATTAAGAGTTCTATAACATGAGATCAGCCCAAGCATTCCGTCTTCAAAATTAGTTGGCTAACCTCATTTGCGGCAGCGTCTTCATCTTGCACGGGGTGGGTTTCGTTTAAATGATTGAAATGAGCCTAAAATGGGGCGGCTAGTTGACCTTGCAAGTGTCCGCTCAGATTCATATCTGCGTGTATGGTCGGAAAGGTTTGATCGAAGATAGGAGCTCCTATGGCGAGAATCACGTCAGCAGCTGATAGAACTACTTCAATACAAAGGACTGCCTGCTTGAACAGCCATGTTTGACACTGGGCTATAGATAGTTTCGGGCATTGATTGCACGTTTTCCAGCCAACGTTGAGCTAATCCGTTACTTGAGGGATCCATTGAAGCCATGGCTTGAGACTTACAACTGGTGAAGTATGCTAGATTCGAGTTCGAATCTATCGCTGCGTTCGGATTACTGGCCAAGATATGATGAGATGGATATGTGATAGCTGTTCCCGAGAAAGCCTAGGTCTGCGTAAGACTAGGGAGTGAAAAGGGGGCCGAAGGAGAAGGCTGCGCTGGTAGCTCATTCCTATTATCTGTCTCTAATGTAAGCTGGCGATGTAGCGGTCTAGACGGTGGGGCCACTAGATTTCTTCGTGCGGATTCCGAGCAACTTCCTGAGACAGAGTGAGGCACATGATTGGGCGTTCCGTCTTGCCTGGTATCAGATTCAACTGACAGGCTGGGAGGACTGGGTCATAGTCGAGGTCTATTTCTCCGCAGTTGATATCACTTTTCCGAACTCTCTTGCCTTCAAGGATTTTATGAAGGTATTGATATCTCTCTCTGGTAGGTTGCTGAATAGGCCTTGCGCTTGAAAAACCACTGCTGATATCCCTGAAAACCCGGCTTTAATTCTCAAGCAATTTGTACTTGCTGCCGTCGCGTGTCCCTCGTTCTGCAACAGCCTTGTTCTGAAACATTGTTGAGTTTCAAGCATAAGCCGCGACACTATCATTCTCACTATCCTGCTGTGCCGCCTTGAAAGCCTCATATCCTACTGACAGACTTTGTTCTGCGCAACACCTGAGTAGTTTTGTAGTTAGTGATATATTATCACCCTCCTTTGATTCACCTCGCTGGATGTATTGTATTCTGAAGTCTTCTCTTGCTGCTATTGTTCGAATATTGGACCCATCTGAGTGACGTGTAGTCCATGTCAGTTCAAGTTCTTTGCAAGCAGATAGTAGTCTCAGGAGGAGTTTGCCACATGTTCCTTTTAGAAACTTGCTGAAATTGGGCCTGCTGCTAGATGAGTCCCTAAGGCGTTTGGTATCGGATGTTGTCATTGATGAGGTGGATATAGCTGGTTCCGGCTGAACTGCGCAACGAATCCGACCAAAATGCTAAACAACTCACAGGCACGAAGGACGTTGACTTCAGCTATTATGATAGTCTTAATTGCCTTTGCCACTTGTGCAGTTGTCACCTGTGATCCCGACAATTTGCGACTCAATAGTTTCATAGTAGTTGAGGCAAGATGGAGGGAGGAGAGGCGGGGCGTGAATTGCACTGAATTGAACGGAGAGCCCCTCTCCCCACCATCAGCCCCCCGGCTGCCAACCGTCCCAGCCACTTGCCATCCATAGTGCGTAGCGTGCGCCTTACACTACACTAAGTAGCCAATGTCCATGCTTCCAAAGGAATCTTAGGTTTTCAAAACCTATAGAACGACGCACACTAGCTAAGTGGGTGAGGCTTTCAAAATCCTTAGCGCATGAGAAATGCAGTACATACGAACTTTTGCAGGGGTTCATGCACCAACTCCGCCGACACCCCAACGCAAGGCGGGGAGCGTACACCATAATTCTTTTGTTCGAAATCAACGCACCGCTACAATCCCAATTCAGCAAGCGCTCCAAGTCATCGGAGTGCACTGATTGATATAAAAGGAATAACGCATACATGGGAATTGCGGGAAAGTCTGCCTAGAGGATATAAGAATGTCGATTCTTCTTCTCAATCTCAATCTCTTTAATTGATATATTCGCTCTACTGATTATCATTAACTTTATCCTCATTTCCGTGCCAATCGTTCGTCACACCATCTTGACAAAAATGGCCAAAGAAAATACAAGCTCATTATTCCAGCCAGTCCAACAAAGCCATGTATCAGCCCTGGAATTGTTCTCCTCCGGATTCTCCCACATATCCCCTGTCATTCAACAATATACTGGAATCGACTTAGACGCGGTCGCTCCTCTGTTATGTTTCTATGGGTTGCTGCTATACCTATACAATCATGGCTCCCAAAAGACCTCAGAGTGGGTGCAGAGATGTTTCAGTCAGTCTTCCTCGAGACGCCGTGTTGAGTCTTCTCACAATCAAGCAGCTTCGACTATCCATATTTCATGCCATAGTGAGTGGACCACATGCCCCTCGCCTGGGTGTCGACCCAGCCTTTCTACAAAGAGAGCCGCTCGTCCCTCGTCAGCGA
Source organism: Ophiosphaerella herpotricha (assembly GCA_028458525.1). Lineage (NCBI taxonomy): Eukaryota > Fungi > Ascomycota > Dothideomycetes > Pleosporales > Phaeosphaeriaceae > Ophiosphaerella > Ophiosphaerella herpotricha. The sequence goes on from JALNQK010000054.1 coordinate 121,518, forward strand.
CAACCTAAAGAGGGGGTACAAGTTCAGTGCAAATAGCTTAATGAAAAAGCCTCTAAAATACGCTCCTTAGAACAGAGAGTTTCAGTTTTAGTACAAGAATCACCAGCTTGTATATTGCCGTATAGAGAAAAAAGAGGATTTATTCCGTATGACGGAGGATGTCTCAATTTCATGCTTCAGGTGGTCCTTGCGTATTCTGAAGGATATTTTAGGAGTGCCGTCGGAGGTATCTGGAGGATCTCCAGGGCAAAACACTTATATTCGAGGTCCAAGGCGGGCGATAGGAGCAGTCCAAGACAAAATGCATACGACAGGTGTCAACCATTCTTCACAATGAGCAGGAAAAGGATGCCCTATTAGAGGACATTACGAGCTTCCTTGACCCTGACACGCGAGAATGGTACACCAAGCGTGGGATTTCTTATTAACGTGGCTGCTTGCTACAAGGGCCTCCCGGAACTGGCAAACCTAGCCTCAGCTTGTCAATTGCCGGGCATTTTGATCTAGACATTTATGTTTTAAATCTTGCGGCCGTCAACAATAGTACTCTTAACAACTTATTCGCCAAACTACCGCAACACTGCATAATCATTTTGGAAGATGCGATGTGGCCAGTCACAAACGATCACAAGACGGGGAAGCGGGGCATTCACCAATGCAACGAGAAGAGGTGACACTCTCCAGGCTTCTCAACGGTCTTGATGGCGTGGGTTCGCAAGAAGGCCGGTTGCTCGTGATGACGACGAACTACGTCAATCGACTGGATGATGCACTCATCCGGCCCGGCCGCGTGGACCAGAAGATCGACTTTCGGCTAGCCGACAAAGTCATAGTTCGTCAGCTCTTCTGCATCACCTTCAAAGAGTCAAATAGCAACAATGATGAGACTGTCGAGCGACTAGCTGATGATTTTGCTGGTCGAGTACCGGAGTCGGAGTTCAACCCGGCAGAGGTTCTCTCGCTTCTGTTGGAACACAAGCAATCTCCTGAAAGTGCTGTGGCTCGCGTGGAAGCATGACTGGCCAAAGTAAAGGAGGAAAAGGAGAGTAAGCTGAAAAGGGAGGGTTCTTGGCAATTGGCTGGCCTGGCGATGATTTCTCTCGTCTTCATTGAGAATATTCGGAAGATCAGTGACTCGTGGGTAGGATATTATGTTGAAAGAATAATTTGGAGAGTATCCATGACTCGCCAGAGTGCTATGGACCATCACGTGAGTCTCCATCAGTAGCGTCTTGGCAATAGGCCTATATAGGGAGCTTCGACTCCATCAACAATAGAACAGCTTTGTGCACACTTTTGTTCCACCTCTTGTTGTTTGGGCTTGTTCGAGCCACTGCACAGAGGTCAATAATACCAAACTTCTATTAGTTTTCGGATATATCATTTCGTTACTCCAAGCTCTTCACGTCATCCTACGCCGCCCGGAGGACCTCTTTCATCTCGAGGTACGGCTTTGGATTTGGATCTCTCCACCTCCCACCATCAGGAAACACCTTCCGCAACCTGTGGACGTAAGGGATCAACGGCTGAAAATATGGTGTGAAGTTTTCTTCCACTGCCTTGAGAAAATCTCTCTCATCACCTAATTACTTCTACCTTTTTTATTTTCGCAAGCTCTTCCATGCTGATATAATTCCATTTCTCGAACTGTGGCACCACCCTTTGTTTGTTTGGTCCGTCATAGTGAATGCATATCCAGAATAGCACCCAAAACGATTCCAGATCGTGCATAAATGAATGTAGTTCGTCGTCTAGAAGCACCCCTATTGCCATAAACGCTCGTGTGTCGGCCTTTCCCCGTACTCCCGAAGATTTCTCCCGCTGCTCTTCAATGGCAGGGTTAAGATCGATCAATCAAGAACGCGTCATCTTCCTTATTTACTATGAGATTGTTCGGTGAGATATCGCACTATAGTATACCAGCCTATATATATAGAGACTCGTATCCGTCGTTACAGCCTTCCAGCGTAGCTAGAAGGCTAGCTCTAGAGCTCGCCTTATAGGTCGCCTTCCTATAGTCACGGAAGATAATATGGCGATATACTTAATTCGCTATATCCTTTTTACCTTTTACTAGAGAGCTTAAATAGGTTTACTTATAAGGTAGTAATAGCGTGTCTGTGTAGCTTAAGAACTACTTCCTTCTAGCGGTGCTACTATATTTGCCCTTCCGCAAGATACAGCATCTAGCTTATAGTTTATCGCTTTTATTATGCCTAGGCCTCGTTACACATTCCTACGGATATCGTCATCCTGGCCACCTATATAGACCGTCCCATGCTAATTCTATTATATACCCTAGGCGAGGTCCGAGTTTAGTAGTCTGTAACGAGGTCACGAGACCCCTGAGATCTTGTAATACCCCAGATGTACCATAGTCATAGTCCTTGGCCCGGAGCGGGGCCGGCGCGCTCTAGTGCAGGGTCGGTGCGCTATTAGTGCGGGGCCGGTCCGCTGCGCTGGCGTATAAGAGGCTCTATACTTGTGTACAGAGTTAAGCAAGTATTATTCACCTTCTCAAGAATTCTACTTGAATTACCGTCATCCCTTCACTATCTTCTGTGGCCTACGGCAAGTACTATTGCCTTCCAGCTACCCTTAACATAGTCCTAGTTTTAGGTCCCCTAAATGCTAAGACTGCTAACTACTTATCTCCGTCCCTTAATATCTGCATAGGATAATGAGGCTTGTTATAATCTAAGGGCCTAGAAATAGACTTAGCAATAAAGTAATCTTAAAGTTAGAGATCTAAATTTAAATGTTTTTTAAAGCCTTAATAAACTTAGTCTTAAGCGATATAATTATTATTGAATCCATTTAACGCTTGGTTCGGTCCCTTTTGGGTCCATGCAGGCAATTACCTTCTATAGGAAAAACCGTGACCAGAAAAACCCTGCGCATGCTTCTCTGAGGAGCGCTGTTCGAACCGAGACCAACTCCTACTCCTCGACATCTCCAAGAAGCCAAGAGTCTTCTAATAGCTCAGAGGGTGACGCTCTCGATTCTGGCGTCCACCTGACCATTTTGCGGACGAAGTCGAGGAAGCCTTTCTTATTGGAAACTTCAAGATTCCTCTCAGAATCTCCCCAAGACACTGATAGGACAGGATTCGGACACTTCCAGTTGCCTGTCGATATTAGGTTGGCGGATGCACTCCTTGGAATCAAGTACTTACCTCTGGCATCAAAGTAAACGGAGCTGCACTCGCTTCGCTGGAGGAACTCGAGGGGAGGAGGTCCTAAAAGGCCAACTATACTAGCAAGGTGGAAGCGGTTCCCATAGTTGCCAGTCTCGGGGTCAAGCCCATCGAACATGCGTCTATTCTCAAACATGTCCCAGACCTAGAAGCTCTTGTCAGTTTCGTGCTATTAGCCACATGCAGGAAATCTCGCACCATGGCTCCGACGTTCCATATATCCACGGCATAGCCCCAGGACATCTCTAGAATGACTTCGGGAGCCCGGTAAGGACCCGGCTGGATGTCGTGGCAGTGCTCGACCTGTCCGTTCCGAGCGAGGGAGAAGTCACATAGGATCGGGCGGCCAAACCTGCTTGGAATACCGAAGTTTGGGCTTTTGTAGAGATTGTACCCATTGACACTTTTGTAGAGGCTCGATGCCGCGATTTCTTTTGTGTCCAGCTGTTCCACGATAGATGAATCGACCAAACTCAGCAAGATATTCTCTTCTTTTATATCTGGCACTCTGTCAATGTTTTCCAAAGCATAGTGAGAGGAGCGACCTGACCTGTGTGGATGATATGGCACTCGCTATGCAAGAAATCTAGTGCGAGCAGCAAATGGATCAAAATTTGCTTAAGCATTGCCTCGGGCAGTTTACGATCTGGGCGAGTATACCGGAGGCTCAATATGTCGTTGGAAAGGACCTCGTGAACTAAACATTGATGAGAATTCCCTGCTCTGCTCGTGACAAAGAAGGAATCTTGAATGGTGCGAACATACATCTTGCCAGGATGGTCGGGGTTCCCCGCGGTGCTGAGATGTTTGTAGATGGCAGTTTCGTTGTTAATCTCACCCTCTGCAACCAAATCGTGGGCGTAAATCTTCAGTGCGGCATATTCATTTGTGCTGGTATATCTGGTCAATGCTAAGCTCCACCTCACGCCTGAGTTTCACTCACGCTAGGTTACGACAGCACCATATCGTGCTTGCTGATCCGAAGCCAAGTTTTGCCACGACCTTATACTTTTCATTGATGACTTCGCCCAAGGTCATCGGGTAGAACTTTTCGAAGCCCATCTCCCTCTCTTCTTCAAACGGAGTGGCCGAGGATGACATGGAGCGCGATGTAACGCGGCCTGCGCGACATAAGAAGGAGAATGAATTAAGGTAAGATCTATCCAAGACTGGCGTTCGCAGCCGCAAGAATATACGAGGACGAGAAAACATGGAAATCAAAGATTTCCCGTCTACAGTAAGTAATGGCGAAAGTGGATGGCCAGGGCCGACTTCGGATAGATAACCGCTGCGCTTAATAATTGTGCAGCCTGAGACAATTTAAGCGCGAGCTCCAGCGCATCTTGACGCTTTAAAATAGTTCATCTGGCAACAGTCACATTAATAACTTTGACAGGGGATATAGGCCTATAGATATCGACTTTCGAGGATCTCGTCTTGGAGCATGTTGGGTCACAAAATCAGATCATTACCCAGTCATTGGTCAGTAGATACAGCGCAATGCGGCAGGGGGTAGCAAGGTAAACCAGGAAGCGCCGGCCTCCCGCTATAGACCATCACGTGAGCTACTATCAGTAGCGTCTTGGCACTAGGCCTATATAGGGAGCTTCGACTCTATCTACAATAGAACGGCTTTGTATACTACTTTTGTTCCACTTCTTGTTTGGGCTTGGCCACTGCACCTCCCATACGCCCCTTAGGTCTGATCAATCAATCCATCTGCTGCCCTCATCACTCGCAGATCCGCGCGTCAGAATATGCTGCCGTAGTATCATAGTCCAAGATTCCTGGGAATCTCATTGGAGAGGGCCATGAGCCATCCATCTTTCGATATATGGCTGGTGGTACTATGAAACAAAGTCTGGCCGCAGAGTCTTGTCCGTCTCATGTGTAGTATATCTCTACGAGCCCGTTATATCGCCGCTAGTCAAGTCGGCGGCAGGCTACGAAGCATTCATTGCCACAGGTTGTGGAGTCCCTCAAGTTATTTAAACTTGGCCACTTCCCCAGTAAGCAGGTCCTCATCAATCATTATCCTCATTCAACCTCATCCATAATTACTCTCATTCATTCATATAGTTATCATTCTTTTCAATATCCCATCTACAATCAAGTCCTCCGCGTTCTATACTCCCTCTACCATCATGTCTAGCGAATCAAGTCCTCATTGGCCAAAGCCGTTGCAGCCATCAAGGAGCCTGCCTTCCAAAAAAGCACTGAAAAATTCGTCGAAGGTATCGCCACCAAGGTCCCAATCATCACTGGAATCAAGTTGAACGGATCCCAGCCCCATAAGTCTCATGACGACCCGGCTGATCCTAAGCCCGTCATATCCTTCGCTCTCTACAAATCGAATAAGCTAAACAGTCGGAATCGTATAGCAAGTGGTCACGTTCACGATGACGGCACTGGACACGTCAATTCCCCTTCCAAGTACAAGCAATATCGTGACATTACGGGAATGGAGTACAAACCTCCGATCGACCAGTCCAGCAGCTCTGGGAATTCGAGGTAAGGTGGCTCCGGCCTCACATGGAGGACAAACGAGCAGACCAAGTATGCAGAATGGTGGGATGGCACGAAATGGATTGCAGGAAATTGGTCTGATGAGTATCAAAGATGGTATGCCTATTGCAATGGCCAATGTTACTATTGGTAATATCCTACATGGGATTTGAGAACATTTGGGTTTGCGCGGGTCGACCTTTCCATATACTTGATTATATGAACAATATTTTTATCTTTCCATCCTAAGCTTCTTCAAAAAATAGTCGTGCTTATCTTCGCATGTAGAATCACGTGCTGCAGAAATAGGGCTACAAACTTGGAAAATCCCTATAATTTAATAACCACAGGATAGAAGTAGGACAAAATCTGTTAAAGCCGGGACAAGAAGAGAGGTATATAGAGGGAGTTATTCGTCAAACCATAGGAAAAATAATCAATAATGCTGGGCGAGGAGATTACCAATCTCTCTCCAGTTGACATCAATATCCATATAGAGACATTATCACGACTTGTCAGAGCACTTAAAGCACTGCACAATACGGAATAAATTGAGTTAGCTGAATGCTGAAAACCAAGCCGCTGGCTGCTCCGTGGCCCGAAAATGGGACCGGTCAGTCTCAGATTTTCGCAACCCTGTGAGCTGTTTGGGCCCAAATTCAGGCCCTCTTCACCCTGCTCAAGGACAAAATCAGGCACAATCAGGCACGCTCACGCTGAATCAAGCTGGCTCATGGCAAGCTCAGTGCTGCTCAGCCACGTCTCAAGTGGCTTACTCATAGCTCACGTTACACCCTTGCGTAACTCACGTCTCAAAACAGAAATAGACTTTGTGTGAGGTCACTTTGTCCCCATATATCCTTAGCTATTCACTCATTGGTTGAGATGAATTTTATTCCAGTCCACGCTGGACTCGATATTCCAATCATCTATTTTCGCAAAGTTTCGAGCACTACAACAAAGCTCGCAATCCCGCTCCCACGTTTCCACAAATTACCACGGTAATACCAGCACAATCTACCCGCACGCAAAAACCCACCCACCTATCTCAAACGCTCCAGCTACTAACGGCCGGCTTCATCTGCCATATCAAAAAGCGCAAATTCCAACACGCCAACGCTGCGATCTCAGCAAATAAGCAAGGTCCGCATCAAAGGGCACACCCACCCAATCAGCACGCAGAACACAAGGGGCGCATGCATCCCTACCCCCGTTCGGATAAGCTGAACATTGAGGCTCAAGGGGCACACACAACCAATCGTTATGATCCAAGGACAGGAAAATGAGGCGCGGTGTGCGATGTTGCGGGATTTACGCGCATTGTTTTGCTGCATGCTGAACTGGCGTGGCTTGCAGGTGCGGGAATGGGTGGGCGTGGTTGGTTTGAGTGGTTGCGTGATTGGAGATGGGTTCGGGTAGTATGCGGGTCTGGACAAGGGTTTGGTTGGAGGGGAGGTTTGGTGGCTGCATGCTTTGAAGGACGTTGGGATTGGGTCAGGCCATGGGGTTTTGTTCGCCCTGGCGTTGATGGACTGTCGTTGAAAGCTGCTGCATCATGTAAGTAGGGACGTTGATATGGTAGGTTTCAATACGCCATGTAGATCAACCGAATGTTGAGAGTGAAGAGCTCAAGATCACGAGCAACATAAGCAACATGGGCACGGAAATGGAGGTAACTGGCTCTACTTAGATGAACTCAAGTTATCAGTGGACAGAAATAAATCTTGTCATACACAGAAGCAGCGAATACTAGAAAACTCTGAGCATTGTTACCTGCACTACATAAACGCTACAATACAGTTAATGAGCGACATGACAGGCCTTATGGACACTTTCATGAGATAAAAAAGACGGGACAGACGAAACACAATAGAAGGGCCGGTAAAGACCGTTGTAAGGGAGGTAAAGAGTGCTGTGAAGGAAAATTTCTAAGAAGCAAAAGTCGAAAATAAAAAAAAAACGCTAACCTTACCACTTCATCAATCAACCCCTCCTAACAGCCAATTTTAGCCTCGCGAACCCTTCAGTTTGGGCTGATCTTGTGGCCTTGCCTGAGGTGATCGCGCAGCTTGTCCTTTCGATAGAATGTCTTGCTACATCCGGCCTGTGTGCAGGGGTAGGATCGACCCGAGTGCTTCTGCATGTGGCGGCGATACTCACCCGGGCGGCTGAACGTGCCCCTGCAGCCCTGGGGACACGTCAGAAGCTCTTCACCGGAAGCCCGTACGACTTGTGGTGCATGTTGATCCGGAACTGAGGCTGATGCTGAGCTAGCAAACCCAATAGGCGGTGCGAAAGAAGCGCCTCGAAAGCTGTCACTTCTTTCTAGAACAGACAATGGGGATTCCCGGTACATGAAGTGGGCTTTGTAGTTGGTATCCGCCACCTGAATTATATCTTCAATATCAGGATTGGCATTAATACCAAGCAATGCTTGAGCATCTTCTGCGAATGTGCGACTGATGTCGAAGCAAACATCGTCGTCGATCGATGCAACGGGCTCATGAAGTTTACCATAGACCCCGCTCGAGAATTCGCCGAAATGGGGCTGAGTTATGCCGCCGATGATGTGCGGATGACTGCCGAAGGGCACAGGAAGGTGGTGTGATTGGTCCCATGATTGTTGCGGTAGAACCGTATTTCCTCCGCCGCTCCAGGCGTGCCTGCAGCATGTTAAAAAAAAAGGCGGAATACCTACTGAGTATCAATGGAGTCGGTCAATGAAAAATCTTTCGTAGATAGCATCTCGAAATTTAGTTGCGCGTTCGGTAGTGGTGTAGAGCACCCGGCCCCAAAAGGTATGAGTGGGCTTGACATGATCCGGGCCGACGTTGACGCAAATGAGCCGCAAAATCTTGAATTAGGCCAAGCCAGCAAAAGAATCAAAGACGATGTTTTTCGTAACCAAAGACTTCAAGTGAGAAGGCTGGGATAGGAAGGAGGAGAAGAAGTGGGAGTTATGAGTGCAGGCAGCAACTACCTAAGCCACATCTTAGCCTACCATACTCTTTGAACCAATAAGCTCCTAGAAAATTGCCCTTTCTTAAGTCAAGCCTATCAATACGAAGTAAAAGTGCTAGGTACATCAAATCACGTGGGTAAACTACGTAACATTATTTCGCTTCATAAATTAGTGCATACAACACTACATTCCATAGCATACAAGTTAGCCCATAGTAGGTTTTTCGGCCGCACTACATACCTTAACCTAATGGCGCGAGAGATTTTCAATTGTGAAAAATGTTCAAAAACATTTACAGAGCGCAGACGACATACGTTCGTACAATCGCCGTCCCCAATACAGTTAATACAAGAAACTGAAAGTCAACAGTCAACATAAAAAGACGCATTCGAGGCCCCGGAGCTGCCAAATTTGTTCCAAAGATTTTGCATCGCGGTTTGATCTAAATCGGCACACTGCCGCCAAGCATCACATCGGTCTGGCCAGTTTTCCTTGTAAAGTTGGTGATTGCAAATATAAAGCAAAGCGCAAGGACAATTTAAGTCAGCATATCCGCCAATCTCACCCGGAACACATATCTCAGTCGACCGTGAGAACCAAAGCTTCCAATGGTTCGACTTCTCCAGAGCATGATAGTGTCCACGTTGGACATGATCCTAGAATCACGAATGCAACTCCTGGCTTGGACTTACTCATGATGGCAGCGAACACAGGGAACTTTACGCTTCTTGACTTTGCATTGCGTGGAAGTTTAGATGTGAATATGAAGGCTACAGACGGCTACACTGCGCTACACTGCGCAGCAAAAGCGGGTCAGCTTGCGATGATTAAGCATTTACTTCAAAGAGGTGCTGCCGTTGACGCATACAACGACAAAGTAAAAAAGATGAGACCAATACACAACGCGATCTCGGAAAAACATCCAGATTCCGTAGCTGCTCTTCTTCGAGGAGGATCGGATCTTTCACAGCTCGATGAGAATGGCGACACTGTCATTGACCATATAGGCCGGAGCAAAGATGTGGAAATTGCAAAAGTATTGTTCCTAAGCCGAGTGGATCAGATGGATGACAACAAAGTTGCTTCTTTGCTTGCATTGCCATCCGCTAAGTCAGGGGCTGATTCCATTTTGCGATGGTTGCTTGCTCAGTATCCACAAACTCAAACATATTCCAAAACCCTTGTAAAGTCACCCATATACATGGCTACCCGTCTCGGACACAAAGCCAGCCTACAAGAGCTACTTCTAGTCCGCAAAAATTCCGATGAAACAGATCCGGACTTTATTAAAACCATATCATACTCCTTAATTCGTGCAGCACGGAATGGGGCTGTAGAGATGATTGCGATGCTACTGGAATGTAAAACCATCAAAATCAATCAGAAAAACTGCTATGGGGAAACAGCTCTAGAATTAGCTACTGGGTACACGGGCGTTATCAAGCTCATGTGGAATCACCCCGAAGTCAACCGTGGCCAAAAAGATTGGGGGGGAAAAACATTTCTACATCGCGCAGTAGAAAGAGGACACACAGAGCTCACCAGATTCTTGTTAAATCACGACGATGCCGAACTTCACTGCAGAGATCGCGACGGTCACACACCATTTCACTTGGCATTTTTCAGCTGCAAGTGGGATGCCCTTCGACTACTTGTAGGCCACAATCATAAGGCCACAGGCCTCGAGCTCGATTTTCTTGATGGAAAGGTGCTGGAGGAGAAACCCGACAAATTCTGGCAGTTTACGGAGTGTCTTGTGTGCCGAGGCCTTATCGACGCCGATACTGAGAAGTGGCCCAATTATTTCGTACGAACGATGTTACAGTCAGGCGCAATTTCACTTATTGAGTCATTACTTGGTGAACCGAGCTTTGATGTCAACCGAACAGTGGATTGGGGAAAGCTTACGGCATGTCATATTGCGATTAAACGCCATCGCCATGATATGCTCAGCCTTTTGCTCAAACATCCTAATATCGATTCTAGTATGAGAGTATCGGGTTGGGAAGATACTTTGGTTCACTTCGCAGTACGACAAAACTGTATAACGTCTGTCAAAATGATTCTCGCTCTCGAGGGCACCAATCTTACCTTGCGTAACGGAGGAGGCTACACAGCGCTCAATCTCGCCCAAATTCTCGGTCGTGAAGAGATGGTTGAGTTTCTCTCGAAACTTGATATCAGTGGTAACGAGGCGGACGAGAATACGACGATGCTCACTGTGGATCACAATGACTGGGATTACTTCAACCCAAGCTGCGAAGGGTAGGCACGAAGGCATGGCATTCAACCAAAAGTACAAGAAGTAGAAGATATAGTCATCGATTCAAGCGAAGAAGATTCCGAAGTTGATAGCTCGGAATAGGATGTTAGCAGAGAAAGCATGGATTCAAATTGGCACTGCATCATTTCCATACAGTTCCGCTCCTTATTAGTCCATATGTACAAGCTCATCAACTCCATTTATTTACCCATCTTTCCGCTATCCCTTCAATATATACACTCTCCGCACCTCACCTCGCCATACCACCCAACCATCCAATCCCACCACTTTCTATATACAAATTTCCCATACCCCGAGGACGCTCCACCCTACCACCAAATTCTCTACTTCTTACTTACTGCGCCTTCCCACCAGAAGCCTGTCTCGCCGCGGTCGCATCCTCGGGATTATTAGCCTCCAACGCCGCTAGAATGCTATTCAGGTCCTCCTGTCTCTTCTGCACCTGCGGCTTCACACCACCCTGTTTCGCCGCGGCCGCATCATCTGGGCTGTTTGCTTCGAGCGCTGCAAGAATGCTGTCGAGATCGGTTCCATCCTGTGGAACGGGGTCGCGACGAAGCTTGATTTTCATGAGGGTGGCGGCGGCTTCGGCGTCTTCGGGGTTGTTTGTGCGGAGCGCTTCGAGGATTGAGGCTACGTCGTTGGTGTTTGGAGCGGCAGGGGCTGTAGGTGGGGATGGTTAGTTGGAACATGAGAGGAGAAAAAGGGGTAGGGTACGTACTGGAGGCCGCGAAGATGACGCTGGAGAAAGCGACTGCTGTGAGGAGTGTGAAGCGCATGTTGAAGTGGTTTGGTGGTAGAAATATATACAAGATAAATAGCGTTATTTACAAAGCGGATGAATGTGTGTACAAAGGTAGTAAAGTGGCCGGCACAGAAGTATTTACAAGATTGGGTGTTTAGTGAAAGAATTCGATTATTGGGACTACAACTTGCTAGTTATATACAATTTTGGGGCTAAGATGCCGAGTGATGCGTCCATGGCTAAGCTTCGCGGGATCAAATTTGAAAGCTTGTCTCATGCCTCCGATGGTTTCGCGGTGTTGTAACAACCCGACTGGCGGATGAGCAATCGGAGCATTTGTATTTCAGCCACATACATGGGTGAGTGCGCTTGTTTGGTTTTGGATGGGGAGGTGGTGATGCTTCAGTGGCACCTGTTTCGTAAGAAGCCTCACCATTTCCCAAACAGGCTCTGAAACATCACAAACACTATGCCATCATGGCTACTTCTTTGAAAAAAGTGGATGATGTTACGTCTTGAAGCTTACGTCGATCGTAGGCTGTTGCGGATATTGTATACCCGTTGTACATATCCTACTTTACCGAGGCTGTTCCATATACTTTGCTTCATACTATGCATTCGAGAAGCAGATCTTTTTTTTAGATTCAACAACTGCCTATCTCCTCTTGTCGCATATCGTTTCTAAAATTATCGTGTTTCTTTCATAGTGATATGTTGTCCTCGAGGAGAAACCGCGGGTGTCATTGTGTCATCGTCGAAGGCTCTTGCGTGAGTAGGCCTGGGTATAGTATTTCAGGCCCCCTGGGAGCGAAACGTGTTCATTCGGTATTGAGCCAAATGTGCACTTCTGAGATGTCAACAGTGTTATAAGAAGGATATGTGGGACTTACCAGAAGTAGTCCTACCTCACTCGAGTTCGTACATTACCCTACCTGACGGAGCTATCGTGGGCTTACTATACAGCCATTGGCCATTGCAAGACGCTGTAAAGACCGAAGAAAAGTATACTGAGATTACTTAACCCAGTATCGGGTTTACCTAGGTGGCGTGGTGGGCTGAAGAGCCCGCAATACCCTTCAGCCTTGTGAGGCGAGGTTGGGTGAAAAGCTTGGCACTGCAGAGCTGGCCAGGTTCCAATTATGTAGAGCTCATACATTGACTTTGCATCACGTAGCGCAGTGCATACGTTTTAGAAGTTTCAAAAAGGTCTTTTTGGGTTCAATTGAGTCCATTGAGCTCATTGACACCCATCCTCACGCGTCACTGCTCTGGAGGGAGCCCTCCACACAGGTGTCTCGGGAATTGAAGGAAGTGGTAGCTTGCTCTTCAGATTGTCTCGTCTAAAGTACATGTTTTACACAATCTGACCGACCATCAAGATGGGAAAAGAGGTAGTCGTCCGTATGCACACACCCATCCGCAGATTTCCCCACCTTGCGGTCCCATACCGATGACCCCAAATGTCCGAGAGTCGATGCAATGCACAAATCTATGCAACGTAGAGGAGCAGGAAGGACATCATGAGCGCGAACAGACCAGTGGCCTCAGCGAAGGCGAAACCCAAAACGGCGTACTGGAAGAGCTGACCCCTGAGGGAGGGGTTGCGGGCAACACCCTGGATGAGACCACCGAAAACCGTTCCGATACCGACACCAGCACCGGCAAGACCAATGGTAGCAAGACCGGCACCCTGGATCTTGGCGGCAGCGACCATGGCGGCAGCGGTCGACTCAGCGACGATGCCACGCTTCTGGATGATGTTGCGGGCGGCGTTGTTGCGGAACGCGCTGCGGGCAGCGACGAGGCTGTTCTGGGTGGGCTGGCGGGCTACGAAATGAAAGTCAATGGCTGCGTCATATAGGTGATGGAGCTCAATGCGTGGTGCAATGCCAATTGCAAATGCATCTGCTGCGAGCGCGCAACGTACCAGCGTTGGAGAAGCCGCGGGCGGCCACGCGGGCGGCGCCGAAAGATCGAGCGATGGCAACCATTCTGAGGGTGTTGGCAGTCGGAGTGGAGATGAGTTGGGGATGAATTGGGGGTGCAATGGATGGCAGGTGGTTGGGGGAGGATGGAGAAGAAGAGGTTTTTCGGAGGGTTAACAGCTCCGAGCTTTGGCCTCCTGCTTGGCGCCACCGATCTGGTTAGCCTCCAATGTGACCCGAACATCTTCAGTCAAATTGCCAGCTGGTATATCGTTTTCGTGGAGAAAATATGAAGAGGCTCGGATAAACCTTTGGAGAAAAAAAGCCATTCTGCCGAGCTACCGGTCAGATGCGTGGTTGAGGGCTTAGAGATGTGAGCTGCGCTTATCCGGGCACTACATTGACACCCACCAAGCTTGCCTTTCAACAGCAACAGGATAAGAACATCCTGTTACCATATGACATATTCCACTTGGGCAGCTTCGAATTCTGTCAATCCTTTGCTATGGTCATAACTTTGAAATTAGATCCAATTGCAGGAATTTTGCAAACTTTCAGTGGGCCTTCAACATACGGGGGGGTGTTGGAAGTAGGCAAAATTGCGTTCCTGTCAACCGAGGACATATCATAGATCAAAGAACACCAACCTCGTCCAGACGCTTTTACGCACGCTGCACCACAATCTCAACATCTATTCACATGGGGCCACATTACCTGCCAATTATCATAATTGAGTGGAAACTCTTATCACCGTCACAGCGACTGCAAAATACTTCAATGTATCGTATCCCATTGCCAACTATCACAAACCAATAACCATACTTTTGATAACCATAAACATAAACCTAATCTCCCCTGGTCACATCCACCTCATTCCATGGTTTCGGGGTCAAGAGAAGTATTACAATACAAAAACCATGTAGGCATGGGCAGAGAAGTGGTATTCAGACATTAAGTTGTCGCGATGACCTAGGATAGAGCTTTGAGCGTCGACGCATAGCTCTCGTTTTCAAGGGGAGGGACCATTGAGCGGACAGCTCTCCTGCCGACCATGGCAGCAAGGAGCCTGATAGAAAGGAGATGACAGACATAGGAAGGTCGTTACAGCAAGGAAAATTTGCGCAAGGCGGGGCGCGGCGATGGGGTCTAATCCACCATAACATTAATAGGCGAGCCGGCACGGGTCTCGTCGACGAGGTCACTGATATCATTGAACCGTGGCTTCTTATGCCGTGGGCTCTCATCCTCGAGTTCATCGAGTCGTCTCTTGAGGTCTGACTCTCGCTGTTTGACTTCCTCGAGCTCAGCCCGTAGTTTCGCTTCAGTGTCCCGTGCGGCGTTCTCGCTGCTTTCAAGTTCACTGACGCGGTTTCGGAATAGATCGTTGATGAGCTCCATCTCGGAAACCCGGGTCTTCAGCGCAGTGTTCTGGGCTGCAAGAGTATCATAGGGGAGCGGCGCTTCGAGGTGCGAGCCGTTGATTGAGGAGTTGGCAGGTGAAGGAGCACGGTGACCAAAGGCGCTAAGTGATGGCGAGTGGAAAACCTCGCCATTTAAGGCCTGTTCAAACATGTGCTGGGGCGCGATATTGGATGGATGCAGGAAGTTTGGCGTGCCGGTTCGTGAAACAGGCGACTGGGAACGATCAGAGAGACCCGACGATATCTTGCCTGGGGCGCGGCGGTGTTGGGCGAGACCTAGCGAGCCATCGGCATCAGGGTGCGCAGCAGGGAGGCCGTTTGTTTCACCAGCCTACGAGTTTGTCAGACAGGGATTATAGTTGTTGGAGGTGCAATGTACCTTCTTGCGCGCGCCTGTACTGCCAGTCTTGACACGATTGCGGCTCTTGATGACATCGGTTTTGAGCGAAATGGGTCGCGGTCGGCCGTGCAGCTTCAAGAAGAGGCCACAGGCGTTGCAGAGCACGGCGCCCGAATCATCGCGGCGCCAGAGCGGGGTGGTGCTAGTCGTGCAGTTCTGGCAGACAGGCTGAAGATGGTCAGCAACTTGGTTTCTTGATGGATGGAAGCTGATGATAGATGCGATGCTATCGATTAGATAAGAGCAAAAATCGGAGAGGCCATGGCTGCCATGGCTCCGATGGCACGACACAAATATATCAAACGTACCGGAGAACCAGGCTGTCCGCCCGAGGTCGCAGGTGCAGCAGTTGCATAAGTCATGCTGAGGCCATTAGATGGTTTGCTGAATAAACGTGTTAGCAGGCAGGCGAGGCGAAAAGTTGAGGTGCGGGCACCGTGCCAAGGCTAAGATAAGGCAGGTACACTACGGCCCGGTGCAGCTACCAGGAACGCAAACGCGCTGCCACACACCCACGGCCCGGCGATATAGGAGACAACGTACCTTAGCGGAGACGACTTTCTTTCTGGCGTAGTACTCTTGGTATTATTATTACTATCATTAATGTTGTGGTTGGTTGTTGTAGGGCTTGTGGAAGCTACCGATGCGAGTGTCGACAGCGCAGGCAGCTGGATGGACGAGTGGCTACCATGCCGTTGCGCTGTGTACGAGCCTACGGTCGAGCTCGACGAGGGGCGTGATATGTCGTGGCCGATGGACGGCAACTGCTTGTCTTCGGTGATGGCGGGAGGCGTCCTGAGGGCGGGCAGGTCAAAGACCTGGAGGATAGATGGTCTGCGAAAACAGTCGGTGGCCTGAGGCCTGGGAAGAATTGAGGTAGCCAGTGCGGAAGCCGTGATGAATATTATGATCGAGAAACGCGTTGCGCCTCCCGAAGTCAGATCGAAACGGATGTTAATTGAGGGTCTGGTCTAACGAAAACCTTGCACTTTAGCGATATCCAAGGAATATGCGAAGAGCGAGGGATGACCGAAGGAGCGTGTGGTATTAAGTGAGTGGTGGTAAAGAGCGACAGTACGTAACGACAGCAGTTGCAAAAGAGCGCACAAGGAGAGAGTATCTGGCTGAGGAACGAGCACAGATGCGAGAGGGCTGGAGGTACGTGGGTACATTCTCTGCGCGCCCCCTTATCCGCATGCTAGGGGTGCCGATACTGATAGTACTATCGCGCAGCCTTAAATTGGTCTAATTAGATGACCTGCATGGCCTCATAGCTCCCCGAAGCGCCCTCCAGTCTACTTTCAGCTTGACGGTTTTGCTTTGGTGGCACAGGGCTTGTCGTGTGCGTGATCGTCCACACATCAACACCTCCGTGTAAACTCCGACTGCATCAGACTGAACACAAAGTCACTGAAACCAAGCCTCTGCGCGTCTCTCAACGGCTGAGCCTAACGCCCCAACACCTCACGCAGGGCTGTGACGAAACCCCATCTTTTGTTTGGTCCAAAACGCCCATCCCGAGAGGCGCGTGTGGTTCACGACTGATGCGGCGCTTATTCGATGCTACCCCTGAGGCTCAATGGCGCTAGCCCCACAACGGCCTCAGGCCAACCTTGCAGCTGAGCTGAAAAGGTGCACACGCCTCCCGGCTGCTTCACACATCAATCACTAACATTGTCCGTGCAATCTGCAGCTGTCGCGAAAATAGTGAACGCAATATGGAGTCAATGTCATAGCGCGAACCGCACTGCAGAAAACGGACTCGGCCTGTTTCAGATCGAGGATTGGCTCAATGGTTGCACAGTCCTGAGATACCCCAGGCTATGGTTTTTCTACCCGAGTAAACATTGGCCACGACGCGGCAGTGATGTGTAGCCCATCCCTGCTATGCCTATCTTTTATCTACCAAACGAAAACCAGCCCTTCTTTGCTACCGGCCTTTCCGGCAGCTTTTCCTCCACTAGTGCCTTCTCTGGCTCTGCTTCCTGCTTCGCTGGCGCCCGGCCAGGATACTCCACGTAATTCCATGCAACGTCCAAGAACAGCGGCTTGACTGGTACAGGTTTGAGCTTGGGTGGCCAAGTGACCAGGTTCTTCAGGTCAATTGAACCAGACACCGGATACTCATTCAACCTTTCGACAACGGGCGCCGCGTTGGTCGAACCAGCTTTCGATACTGCTGCGGATAGCTGAGACAGTGCCACCACGCCTCGGTAGTGCGGCGTGAGGTTTTCTAGGTTCTGCTTGAGCTGCTCTGATTGCTGCTCTGTGACCTCTAGCTTTGGCGCCTTCGAAGACGGTGCCGCTGAAGAGTGTGGAGCCGTTGCAGCCTGTGAGGACAATGAGAACGCGCGGTTGCAAAGGGCCAAGGCTTCCTTCGGTGATGATAAAAATGCGTATGAGTGAGACAAATTCAGACACTTGAGTGCCTGGAAATATGCTCGTTGACCGTCTAGCTCTGCGACAAAGCCGGTATCGCGAGCAGCACCCCTGAGTTCTTTGATAGAATCGATGCTTTGTAAGATGGCATCATACAGCGCGATACGTTCACGCAGCCTCGCCAGCTTACGGCCTGTAGGCTCCTCTCGCTCTGTCCATTCTTTGCCATCTTTACGTGGTCGCCGTGGCTTTTGTGGGGGGTTGGGTGGGAATGTAAGCCCATCGTCTGTGCCAATGAGCACTCTGTTCCTGCCCACTCTCCATGAAATGAGATCATAATTCACAGCAAGGTTTGTGACACGAAGGTCCTGCATCCGCGCATCCCCCTCGTCAATACCTTCCTTCTCTAGCTCTTCAATAGCCCTCCGCGTTGCGTCTACAGCATCTTGGCTTGCAATCAGAATGTCATCGTATGCGTTGGCACGGTCTTTAGAGGAGGTGGTGTTTCCTGTAGATTGATCCAGTGCGGCAGAGGCAGCATCGACAGACACAAGAGCTTGTCCAATGGCTGCGTCAACGATATTTGCTGCTCGACCCCGCCATGTGATTTGGGTGTCTGCAATTGTTAGCCGTTGTGTGCATATATATTACAAGTGAAATTGACTCACAAGTAGACCCTTCGTCATCATCCTCAAGGGCTGCCGAATCGAGCTGTTGCACAGCCTTTACCAGCTCTGTCTGGTCCTTTGGGAAGAACTTCTTTGCAATAGCCGGCACGCCCACAGTCCTGGGGATTCGGCTCTGGTACGCAGCATACCGTATCCTAGGGTCGGTCGTGCCGGACAGTACCTCCTTGAACAAGTCCTTCTTAGTCGCCTTTAGCAAAGAGCTATAGATGACTCTCGCAATAGAGAAGTTGGTCAGGCACATGTTCCATCGTTGTGGTGAGGCACTGCTGCTCTTGATGCCTTCGGCCTGCTTTTCAAATTCCTCTGCACCAGCCAAGGCATATTGGTATGCTTTAGCCTCGAGTAGGTCTGTTTCGTTGGCACCGCTTGTGGCCGTGTCTGCCAGTAAGCCTGTTATCTGCTTTGCGGTGTTGATTGCCTTGTGCAGCCGAGAGATTATGTGCTGGCGGGTAGAGCCAGTAATGCTCTTGTTGGCATTGTCTTCCGAGTGAAAGGCCTTCATTGCCATTGCTTGCGCCCACGCACGCTCAGAGGTGAGAAGCAGTAAATGGAGAAATCTAAATCTATTAACAAAGACTGAGACCAACCTCAATGCCCACATACTCAATATTCTTGCCTATATCCTCTGCGGTGATTTGGGCCTTCGCGGCATATTTGGCATTCTTGGGGGTCGCCCGTCCAAGTTTCTTTTGAACAATGCGTAGGCGGCGCGATACCTGGGCGCGATATGTACTGTGGTCGCCTAAGAGAAAGGCCGACTCGCGGAAATCGACAACGAATTTTGTGATATCCATGGCGAATATGGCGATGCTGTTCGTCTTCGCTGCCAATTAGTGGTTGACTGCGAATATGAGGGGCACTACCGAGCGGGAAGCTAGTGGGTTAAGCCAGGAAGGCAATGCCAAGAACTGCCCTCGTGTGATGGCGCGCTGGAAACTTTTTGGGCTTGTCAGAGACTCATTTTCCGTCCGCCATTGCCACGCGCACATCCTTTCTTTGCCGTCTGTAAACTGTGCTTCAATATTTTTTTCCTCTCATTCAGCCCCACTTTGATTGTCGGCAATTTCCTCATTGTTTGCATATTTGCCGCATATCATCAAGAGGCGGCATGCTTCCCCGTAAACTCCGACTCCATGTGCAACGACCATTGTGATATCCGTCTCTAACATGATTAGACCACGAAAATCTCTCGCTCTCTCGGTAATTTGCGGTGGCATCATCTGCATTCCCAGCAACTCAGGTGATGCTTGAGCGGGCTTCGATATGCCTCGAAACCGGCGGTCGTCAACTTTTTCGCGCTCCAAAACAATGCCTCCACGGCCGGCGGACGTTGCACTCGACCTTCTGGCACCACGGCGCAAGCGATCTTAGCCTACCAATATGGTGGGCTGCTTCCTCGATACTTGATGGCAGAAACAGTGGCGTTGGCGACCGAACCGCAAGAACGGCATTTCCGCCAGCCTCAGGATCTTATGACGGTGCACTACTCGATTTTCTATACCCAGACAAGACGCTTGCCCTGCTCAGAAGACTATACAACACTGGGCCCGATGCTTCTACCTCCAGGCGGCGACAACTCAATAGACCACCGGTGCGGCACTTTTCTACGGCCCAATGGGAGCCACCGCACGATGAGTCTGGTGTGGATGAAGCTGTTGCACAGAAAGCCAAAGAAGAGATGGGGGAATTGTTAAAAGACTCCCACCCAATCAAGGAGCTTCCCAGACTTCTGCGCAGGAAGGAAGTGGGAAAACAAGAGCTGGCCTGGCAGCTGTACATTATTATCCCAGAAGCGCACCTCGCACGCGGTGGGCATTGGAGTATGCGAGCAGATCTTCTAGAGTATCTTACTATCGACGATAATCCTGCGGTGCCTAGCAGAGTCCTCCAGCTTTTCGGTGAGCTGCCACAATCAAAACGTCGACCATCGTCATACCGAGCCGCGATCGTCGCGTACGTTTCCTTGCGAATGGTTGGACCGGCATTAAAACTTCTTGAACGCATACAGACTAATAGATATTTTGATCTACTAACCATTGGTACCGATGTTGTCCTGCGGCGGACTATTCTGGACGAGCAATGGGACCTCAGCCTTCGAGTTTTCAAACTGTTCCTCAGCCGAAGAGCTATTATCGAAAGACAGCCAACAACTACCTCTAAGTGGCGAGGCCAGCTACCTACAGCTACTTCTATAAGGCGAGGAAATACGATGCCGGAGATATGGAGAGGCATCACAACGTTGCCAGAACTACACAGTTATGTACAATCATTTCTCAACCATGTCCGTGAATTCCAGCAAGAACTTCAGTCATCCACACACAACGAGGAAGCATTATCACTTTTCCTGATAAGTTTCGTGCCTCATGCCATGGATCAAGTTCTGCGTGATCGCAAAGTCGATGAAGAGTTTACAGATTACCTCCGCCAACTTTTCGATGATATGCACGCCCTCAACCTTAAGACAACTGCCTGCTACGAACACGCGATTCAACGTTTGCTAGAGATACGCCCAAAGCGACCAGGAAGCGACATAGAAAGTCTTTGCACTAGCTTCTATGACCAACATAGACAGCGATGCTTGGATTCGCAAAAAACAAGTTCCCCAACAAGGCCATTGTCAAACCTCCTAAGAAATCTGATCATGCATTATGGAGATCAAGGCGATCTCAATAAAGTACAGGGGTTAGTGGACGATTTCCGCCTCTTCTATCCCGACCAGTCCATGAAACATGGGCTGCTAAGATATCTCGCCAATCTCTACGCAGATAACGGCAACATTGAACGAGTTGAAGAGTACTTGGAGGAATTCCAGGCGCAATATCCAAAGTTTATGGACATCAGGATCTTTTCAGCACGGCCATTTGCTTATGCCCGGCGTGCGGATGTCGAGGCAACAATCACGCAATTCAATCGTTTACGTAACGAATTCGGATTAGTCCCAGATACTGCTTGCTGGAACATCTTGCTACTGGCTTATGTTCGCGCCGATGATCTCGACGGAGCCCTTGAGTGCTTCAATACAATTATGGATAGCGGTATTGTACCAGATAAGTATACATTTGGCACCTTACTTGACCTGTGTGCAGAAAGAGGTGACGTAGAAGCATTTGAGGCCCTGTTCTCAAGGGCACAAGAAATGGGAATTCCGCTATCGCAAGATGTCCGAGCTAGATCTGGCTATGTCCAGGTCTTTTTGAATGCTGGCGACGCTGAGGGTGCAGAGGCCATTGCCCAAGGCATGCTCAAGAGCTGGCAAGCCGGCACATTACAGGGCCATACTCTCACGTTCACGTGGAATCTACTCATCCAACACCATGCTTTAGATCGCGATCTCACTGGCGCGAGGCGACACTTTAGAGACATGATGGATAATAACATCCCATTAGACTCATGGACATACGGCAGTCTAATGCGAGCTCTTGTGGAGGTCAACAAATCGAATGCTGCGTACAAGCTTTTGAGAAAGACAATGCCTCAGAGCCATCTTCCGGTTCATGCATTACACTACGCCATTGTCATGACTGGCTTATTGAGAGAAGGTGGGGCTCAACTCAATCTAGCTATGGATGCTTACGAAAGGATGCTTGAGCACCGCGTTCCACAAACCGAGAGCTCTCAAGAAGCGACAATTCGCACGCTGGGCACTTTTGAACTCCGGAAGTTAAAAAAACGAGGAGCCAAACACCCGAATTATCGGCTCAAGCGGGTGGAGGAGGCTGTTGAAAATATGCTTGTCGAAGCGGTCCAAGGGCAAGCACATCGGCAACCTCGACACAAAAAATATCTAGATTCACGCAACTTTGGCGCCGTCCCTCAATCATATTATGGCTTACTGATCTCACTCTACTCTGGCGGGGGAGCCTACAAAATTTGCAAGAAATTGTTCAAGAAAGCTGAGGCCGCTGCGCCCGATGTGGACAACTATGCCGTACCAATGACCCTTATCACTGGGTCTATGGAGGCCTATCTCAAGGCAGGCAATCATGTTGAAGTTGCCAAATGCTGGGAGCTCGCGCGTTCATCAGCCAGTAAGCTCACAAAGACTTTTGATCAAATACTGCACCCCAACCCCCCACCACCAGAATCCGATTCGCTCCTGGGCCCTTCGCTTCGTGAACGCTTTGAAGACTCACGCATTTCTGCCAATCGTCGCCATATACTTTTCAAAGCAGCACGAATCTATATCCGCAGTCTTATCGACCCAGCAAATCAGGCCCCAGACACCCTACAAGAAGCCCAGCGCACACTGCGTGACCTCCTCTCTGATGGCTACACAGTTGATGTCTTTACTTGGAATGAGTTTATCGTAGCACTAGCTCAGCAAGACCGCCTAATTGATGCTTTTGCCTTGTGCGAAGAGTTCCTGATGCCTAGCTTCCCTGGCTGGCGGAATCTACATCCAAACTATATCCGGAAGAATCGTCAAGGGTTTCAATGGATGGAGCTGCGACACTACGAAGTCAAAAAGACCAGTATCATGCCTCGATATAAGACACTCATCATCCTGGCTGCAGAGCTTAGGAGGGTCAGAAGCGATGAGCGGAACGGGGTTGGCTATGACGAAAGCACAGGTAAATGGCGGCAAGAAGAGCTTGAGGAAGCGGGGCCTATGGTTATTCGTGCGATTGAGACGATGCCGAGGACCAATGATGCATTGCAAACCAGGTACTTCCATAATGCGCGGTAATCTCGTCACGGGGGTGGTGTGGGAGGTGCATAATGGAAGATATGTCGAGTATAGGTACTCTCCGTTCAGATTTCTAGCATTGACCGGGTTTGATACAGTGTACCATAAAGTAGACACAGGTTAGAAATGATGACACGTATCATGATCATGTGAATATATTATCAGACTCTAATGCTAATTTTCATTGCTGCGCCAACCTATCCTCTCTAGCAGCTACAACTCTCAACAGAAAAGACAGGCACTAGGTAGTCGTTGCGCTAATATATTCATCATAAAGGAAGTATACAAGGGAGCAGATAATAACCTACAATTCAAACCTGTACTCAGCAAATAAAATAGCTATTTCCCCCTCTATTACACTCTTCGCATAGCTAACGTGCAAAAACAGCATAGCCAAAAATTCGATGTTCACACTCCACTTCACTGGATGTTCACCAAAAAACATCAACCAACAAAAAAGATTCATGTCCTGACACGAGTGGGGTCTAATAAGATCATTAGTTGATGTTGGACATCAAACTCGTGGTGCATACATACTCGAACCCACGCACATTTCTGTAGTAGAGATCAAAGCAAGCTTAAATCTACCGCCTTAGACCACTCGGCCATCGTGCCCGATGGAGAAATATATTTATTTTGGTCGTTAGATAATATATATATTGCATAAAAAAATATACTAAGACAATATTATAGAGAAAATGACGGGGTTTGATAGTGGAGATGTAAGAGATTGGGAATGTGTGCGGGGTAGCTTTGAAAATAGTGTCATGAGTCACTGTGGGGTATATCCTAACCCCTTGGATACAACCAATACTCTGGTATAGACCGGAATAAATTATTGGGATGAGTAAGAGATCAGACCAACTTTATTCCACGATTCTTGCCTAATATACTTAGAGACTACTATTATAAACCTGTCTTAGAATATGCTTAAAGTTGTAAGAGGTTAAAGAGGTTATTAAATACCTTACTATTAAATTTCAACTAAACGTTCCTTTTATACTTATGTAGAGGATATGTACTCCTTTACTGTAACGGGCCTGAGTGCGTAGGGGTGAAGAACCTTGCACGTGATACTGCTGCCGTCCCTGCGGGTATAAAGAGAGAACTATATCGATACCATGGGAAGTAGCACCCAGTATATGCCCTTCCCTTTCTTTTACTATTGCTACCCAGCTCGTTGCCACACCTATCCTCTAACATTTACTAAGGCTTAGGCAAATCCCGAGCCCATAACAGAGCCATGTATATTGATATCTTATAGGCGGAAGGTTTGTTAGGACTTCGATATAGCTCCCTCAGCTGGTACACTATCCTCAAGCAAAAATATATTAATTTATCCTCTATTATTCAACCTGTCCGCCTTATAATAACAGTGAAATATCAATGTCTCATGAAGTCAATTTATCAAACAACACTGCGCCCTACACCAACGCATACTCAATCCCCACTGGCCAAAAAAATCAACTTGAAAGCAGACAGGAAGGATTTATCTCGCGTGAGAAACCAGCATTGAAAAAAACGACGGTACCAACGCGTGGCGTGGTCGGTTTCCTACCATCAGGCCTCCACTACGGGGAGGCTTGCTTCACCGCGCCCCACATGCAAACATCCGAGCGAGCCAATCACGCCGATCTCACCCACAACGCTGTTCGCACGCTCGTACAAATTTCGCAATCGCCGCTGGGCTTATACAATGCCATGCATCCGCGCCTCGTTCTGAGTTGTAACATGCCGCAGGGCATTCGTAGTGATTGGTGCCTTCGCACCGTGTAACTAGTGTGGCTCGCGGATGTGAGGATAGGTAAGGGTTGGTGGGTTCGGAAAACGGCGACGAAGTATATGTATCAGACTTGCTCCTCTACCTACTGTATCCATTCATCAAACAAGCATAGATTATACTCCATCAACCATATTATATCCCACGCACAACTTTGACTCATAATCTTAACTTGCTTGTAACTTCGGCTCACAACTTCAACTCCCAACACAACAATGTCTGCGGTCCTCACAATGCAAATCGTCCACACCCTCTTCCGTTCTCTGCGAAGCACACCATCACACACCCAGTCCGCTTCGCAGCCCGACATGCTCATTCCGAAAATCCACATTCAGCCTGCCGAAGACCTTGAATTGCGCCCTCTATTAAGCGCTTTAAACCACCCATCCGTACGACGCCGGCGTTCGAGTTCCGCATCAAGCACGGCGTCCAAGCGAAGCAGTTTAGGCGTCATGCCTAGTGTGCCGCAAATTGGTTCGCCGATGGATTCGCGATGAAGTTGGGATATAGTTCGAGGAATATGACTTAGCTTTGGTTAAAGGGAGCGAGTGCACGTCGTGCGTGTAATAGACGGCCTATATATCCACGGAGAGTAATGCTCTAATTTGCTTCTGTTTTTTGGGGAAATATGAAGGATGTACTGTAGAATCAATACCTAAATAGATTTAGAGACAATCAGCCCACCTATAACTACACATCACATCTAAGCCTTTTCCAAGTTGCAATAGGAAGGGAGTCATCTTAATCTACCTACACCCACTTCCTTTTCCCTATCCCATCAAATTCCAACACCACCCATGCAACGCCACAAGCCACCAAGCAAAATCATACATCCACGCTACCTACCACTCACCCCCCTACATAATATCAAACAACTTCTTTAGCTCGACAATCAACTTCCACTCTTCCTGGCTAACATCGTTTCTGAAGAACTCCTTGAGCGTATCAATACTCTTACGACTTATCGCCGAGTACAACGTGTCGTCCTCCTCCAAGTGGCGACCATACATGGGTTGATTCGGGCCTTCGATTTTGACGGCGACGGAGGGTTGACCCTTTTTGCAGACTTGGATTTGTTTGTGGTCGCGTTCGATCGAGGTACTAGTTGAATACAGTTAGTAAAGCAGATAGAGGGAGAGTGGGGGATCATACACTCTACCGAGATTGACGATTTCTTTGACGCCAGTCGCAGGGTTCTTTTTGACGGCGCAGATGGGCGTGGTCATTTTGAGGTTTCCTTCTACGACGTCGACGCCGACAACGATGGGGTCCTTCTTGTTGAAGACGGCGACGGGACGGAGAATGCAGGGGAACACAGCGAGCATCTTGCTTTCTTCTTTTCTTTGTTCTTCGAGTTGCTTCATGTGTGCTGTAAATTTGTCGAAGAGATGATAGATGATGTCGGCTTCGAAGATCTTGACGCCGATTTCGTCGGCGTAGGCCTTGGCTTCCTTGTCTACTTTGACATCAAAACACAGCATGACAGCGTACTCTTTGGCCTTTTCTAACATAATACCCGCACGCAAGACGTCCTTTCGGAAGACTGGGCCGATGGAGATGGTGGACACAGGGATCTTAGAAACGCGGAGGAACTCAAGAAGCGCTTCGAGGGAACCGAGCGTGGAAGCTTGTACTGAGACACCGCGACCCGTCTTGGAAACCTTACTGAGCAAATGTGCAAGATCACCCATGACTTCGTCCATCAGGTCATCCTCGTCATCGTCAGGACCAACGACCAGGAGTCGAGAACCAGCAATAGCTGTATCGAGACCATCGGCGGAGATCTTGATACCCATGGCGGCCTTTACCTCCTTGTTGTGCACATATTGTGACTTGACTCGAAGTTCCTTCATTTCCGCTGGGGTAAGAAGCGCTCGAATATTTGTTACAATGGGTTCTGGGTTACCGCATAGCACTATCCGATCACCTTCACGAAGTACACCGTTGGACAAGACTACATCAATAGTCGTGCCGAGACCTTCAATGACCTTAACTTCAAGGACGGTACACTCAACTTCGGAGAGGTACATGAGATTGTTGGTCAGGCGCTCTTGGGTAAGCTTGACAATGAGCTTAATCATGTCCGGAATACCTTCTCCTGTGTGCGCCGATGTAGGGCATACGGAAACATATTTCGACATGTTCTTATTCTTGAAGAAGAGTTCAGAGTTGAAACCTTGCTCTTGCAACTGCGTACGAACAAAAGTCCACCGCTCCTCAAACTCGGACTGTACCGCTTGCTTCTGGAGGTTGAAGCTGTCCTGGAAGCCGTTGTTATCGATCTTCTTCCAGCCGAAAAGACGGTCAATCTTGTTGAGAGCAACAATGAAAGGTGTCCGCCTATCTCGGAGCAGTTTCATGGACTCGATAGTTTGAGGCTCAAGGCCATGCATAATGTCGATGACTAGGATGGCAATGTTACAAAGTGACGAGCCGCGCGATCGGAGATTGGTAAAAGACTCGTGACCGGGTGTGTCGATAACGAGAAGACCGGGTACGTTGAAAACGAATTCGTTGTCTTTATTTACTACAGCGACCTTCTTCTCGAGTGCCGCCACGGGGAAGTATGTAGCACCAATTTGCTGTGTGATACCTCCTGCTTCGCCTTCTTGGACGTTGGTTTGTCGGATCTTGTCGAGTAGCTTTGTTTTACCAGTATCGACGTGACCGAGAATACAGCAAATGGGGGATCGCAAATTGTCCTTTGAACGAGCAGCCAGGGCCTCTTCATGTGCTTGCTTGCGCCTCTCAGCAGCGGCAGCCTTTCGTGCAGCTTCCGCTCTCTGTGTAGCCGTACCTTGCTCATCCTCCGAAGAGTCGTCCTCGCTATCTTCCTCTGAATCGCTTTCAGAATCTGGCCCTGGTGCTTGGGTTTTGGCTTGTGCTGCCGTTTCTTTCTCTTTCTCTGCAGCCTCTTGCGCAGCATTTTCTTCCTTCGCCTTCTTCGCTGTTGCTTTGCGCTCCTCCTCTTCGTCGGTATCCACATCCCAGCTGTCCTTGATGCCATCGTCTTCGTCTGCTTGAGCCTCCCAATCGTCGCCGGAGTCGTCTTCCTTTGTCTCAGCCTCAAGTTTAACCCTCTCTGCTTCAGCAGCAGCTTTTTCTTCGGCTAATTTGAGTGCTTTGAGCTTTTGAGCCGCCTCTTCAGCCTCCCGAGCCTCCTTTGCCTTTTGCTCCTCTAATTGCTTCTTCCTCTTTTTTCGGTCGTCGTAAACGGGTTTCTTTTTCTGTTCAGACTCCTCTGTGAGCGCTGCAATTGTGGTTCCTTCACTCTCGAGCATCTGCTGCTTCCGGAGTTCCATTTTTGCCTTGGCTTCCTTCTGCGCCTTGGTCATGTATGTGCCATCTTTTTTCTTCTGTTCGATCTTTTCTTTCTCCTTTTGCTTCTTCAGTGCCCTGGCCTCTGCTTGCCGTTTCTGCTCCTCTTCGGCTGCGCGCTCTTCCTCTTCGATTCTGGCCTTTTCCTCGGCCTGCAGACGAGCCAACTCATCTTCCCTCCTCTTCCGTTCTTCTTGTTGTTTCTGTAGCGCGGCTAGAGCAGGGTTTAGCTTCTTCTTCTTTCCACCAGCAGCTGGAGCGGCAGGCTCGGGGGTAGAGGCAGAGGGTGTAGCAGCAGTCTCTGCCTTGGCATCGGCGGGTTTTGCTGGCTCAGCCTTTGCAGGACCACCAGCTTTCTTCTTTGCAGCCTAAGGAATATCGTCAGCTCGATTTTAACTAGATGGCGAAATGAAGTGGGCAGACATACCAACTCCTTCTTACGTTGCTTCTCCTTCTCCTTCTTCTCTTTTTCTTTCTCCGCCTTGGTCTTTACTCGTGGACCGTCATCCGCCGGCTCTGGCTGTGGTTCTTCTTTCCTCTCTGCACCACCACCCTTCCCCTTCTTCTTGCCATAGTTGCCGGCGAAGACATCATCGTCATCGTCGTCGAAGGTACCTTCTTGTGGTGCCTTGTTTCCGAACTCTGTGCCACCCGCGCCATCTTTGAGGGGGTCTTCCCCTTCCAGCTCAAAGTCACCACCCTTGTTCTTCTTCTTTTTGCCACGTCTTTGCAGGGCGGCCATAAGACCGCCACCTGCAGCCTCTTCTTCGGGAGCAGCATCATCTACCCTGGGCGCCTCGGCGTTGTCGCTCTGCGGCACGATAGACTCGCCCATCTCAGCCTCCCAGTCATCCTCCTGGGCCTTCTTGTTACCCTTCTTCTTTGGCGCCATTGTGGTCAATATAGAGCCTTCGGTTGCGCGAAGGTGGTTCCTGTGGCGTGGTTCAGGCTATGCGACTCTAGGTACCGCACGTATTATATAATAAGACTCGCTGGGAATACTCCGAGGCTTAAAGGAAGGACGCGGTGGGTCGGACTGGAACCAATAAAGGTCTGGACCTGGAAGGAGCGACAAAAAGTGCAGGTCCAAGGCAAACGCACACTGACTGTCGAAATTACGACTGTTCGCGGTTTGTGCTACCTATCATTTCATCGGTGGCGGATGGTGGCGGGGTAAGCCCAATGACGCACGGACTTCGGCTCACCAGCTTATTGCCTGCGACCTGCACACAGCCAAACTCTCACCTCATGTCTCACCTGTACAATTACCCCAAGTATGTGCAATATTCATGTATTCCTATGCAACTATGACATAGCTCCTTGATTCCTACAGCCCACCCGAAATCTAACCTGAAGTATTTTGCCCGTTCTGATGCAGACGAACAAGGCAGCAAATGATTGCGGCTCCAATAGATCCAAATATATAATTGCATCAACGCCGTTTCAACCCCGTAGCCGATAAAAATGAGAGAATGCAGTGATTAGGTAATAGTAGATGGGCTGGGATCAATGCGCTAGAAATCCCAAATGCACATGTTACAAGAATCAAAAGACAACAATCGATTTTTTTGGGGTCGCGCATAGATTCGTAAAGCATCAACGTATCGTCTGACCTGAAGATTTGCTGCTGTGTTGAAAATGACAAGGTACTCGCTAGTGGAGGCCGTTGACTAGCAGCGCTTCAACGGCTTGGCCGATGAATTGCTTCTTGAGTGTGAGATCACAGTTGAATCTAGCCATCTGTTAGCTTATGCTGAGTAGAGAGAGTTGTGATGCAACATACCTGCGCTCCAATTCAACCTTGACAGACTTCTTGGTCACTGTCATTAGATCAGATGTAGACAAGATGTCTCTGATCTCTTGATGAATGACCTCATCGGCAGGAAGATGTGCTGCTTGAGACATCTCAATTCCATTTTCATAGCCGCCATAGCCACTCTGGGCGAGGCTTATCCGAGACTGGCTGGTGTATCTTGGAAGGTCGAGGTGCGACATGGGTCGCGATGGTGGCATACCTCCGTATTCCGAACCAGCTACAGAGCCACCAAAGGGTTTCCGAGTGGCATACGTGTAGCCTGAGACCTCCGAACGATCGTCCCTCATAGTGTGTTGCTCCCACATTTCTGCTTGGTATTCCTCCCACCTCTTCTTGGGAATACTAGCAGGGTCGAATTTGCCTTCATCTGAGACCACTATCTTTTGTCCCTTCTCACCAGTGACAACACGAGTGTTACCCCAGGAGAAATCGTCCATGTGCCAGAAAGAGTACAGAGGCAGGGCAAATGCAAAGATAGGCGTTGCGATCATGTAGATGATCATCCACCCGATCATTTCCCACTTGCGACGAATGATGAAGATGATCATCTGTAGACCGTAAATAGCTCCCAAGAGAATAAATGCAGTGATTGGGACAACATCAGGTGTCCAGACTAGAAGATAGATAAGGTATCCGATGTAGACAATGATGACGGGCTGCACAACGGTCGAAAGCAAATCTAAGAACACAATGAAGCGCATACTGAAACAGCAGAAACCGCAGAGTTGTTGAAGAGGGATCAGCTCAATGAGGTTGTGAATGGTAGAGTTGATCCATCGGCGACGTTGCGACATGAAGACGGTCCAGCTATCAGGCGCAACAGTCCAGGCGTGGGCTCGCATCGTGTACTTGGTCTTGTACTTCGAGTGGTACTTCATGAGCAGAGTGGTTAGATAACGATCTTCTCCCAAATGGAGCAAGTTCTTGGTGTGTAAGGTATCGACACGAATTTCTTGGTACGCTTCCACGACCTCCTTGCTGACGAACAGTGGTTTACCAGTTTCCGCGGCACGAATACGGTACATGGTGAAACAACCAGGTAAACAAGTAACTGAACCAAATAAACTTTCGAATGCCTTTGTGAGATTGTGGGAGATGTAGTATTCGTAAACTTGCATCATGGTAATGAACGAGGATTTGGCGTTGGTCAGCGCGGTTTCACCACAAATGGCGATGAGTCGGGTATCATGGAGGAAGGCGGCGACAAATCGAGTAGCTGCATCATCAGCAACGACAGTGTCGGCATCGATTTGCAGAAGGAACTCATAGAAGGTGGGATTGACGCCAATGATGTTACGAATCTGGTGGTGCATCTCAAGCTCGAGTGGGCTCATGGGCAGATTGTAATGAACACGGTTCAAGAAACGCATGAGGATAATCTGGGAGTCACGCTTGCCTCGATTGCCGGGCTTGGAAACCTCAGAGGGCCGGCCGACCTTGACCACAACCAAGAAGGGAACAATGTGACCTTGTACCTCGTAGAGACCGGAGTAGCATTTGCCCATGTTGTGTTGACGCTGACCTTCGCCTAAGCTCTCAAAGCTAAGTGGATCAGGATCGGTAGCTTCTGGGACGCCAAGAATATCGAGAACAATTCGAGGAGTTGGCTTGTCGTTGCCTTGACCAATAATCATACCATCGCAGACAATGACCAGCAGTTTACGCTTGTCGTCATACTTCATCCTGGCGGCGGAGTCGATGGCACGACGCAATGAATCTTCATCTTCGGTGTACGCTGGGACTGTGCAAATAATGAACTTATCGATGTTCTCTGGGTCCGTCTTTCTGGTGAATTGAAGAGCAGCAAGGAACTTGAAACCGATGACGCTGACAAGGAGAATAGAGATGGCCAGGAGGAAGTACTTAGCAAAAAGACACTTCGCCGAGTTCCTGGTATCCAGTTCACCAACGTAAAAGAGATTGTCAAGACAAGTCTTCATGGCGCTCCTCCTACCAGCGTCCATGTTGAGACCATCCCAATATTTGCCGATGTCTTTACCAGATTGCACTCTGAAGATGGACACGACACCATCGTCCATGAAGTTGACGTTGGGTGCAAAATCAGGTTCGTCTCCTCGAGGGGATGGTTTCACTTCTCGGCCTCCTGGGATGTATGGTGATAGATCGTAGATCTTGTTGTTCATGTAGGCAATAGAGTCACCTTTATCGGCTAGAGTTTTAAGATACTGCGGGCTGTATCCGACACGTCCTTTAAGATAGTTCGACTTTAAGAACACCTGTTGCTCGAACCACCAGTCACGTCGGGAGTCATTTTGAAACCATCGGAAATCATGATACTTGGCATTGAGATCAGTGTTGCTGATCAAGTTGTTGATGGACGAGGCGGTGTAGTTCGTAGCTCTGTAGTTGAGTTGGACACCAGGGTGAATTTGGCCGTCCACACCACTGCAGAGAGCAGAAACTTGTACGGGAAACAAGTTGGTGGCATCCTTTCCAGCATACTTTTCCAAGTTTCTTTGAGGAATAATGTTTGGGTAGTGGTGAGGAATGAAGTCGCCAAGGTCATACACAACACCACGAATGGCAACGTAGGATTGCCTGCCACCTTTGCCGTTGAATGACGACAATTCAGCGGTGGAAAAGACGTGTTGGGTAGGACAGATAAGCATCGGGAAACCGATCATAAGGAAGATGACGAAGGCACAGCTCAACCAAATGAGCATGTTGATAGCCAGCTTTTCACGCCACGCTATACGGACGTCCTTGCGTTTGATGCGACCAATTAGTCGAATGGCAAAGTCTGGTATGAAGAAAGTCAATGCATAGACGATGAACATCCATCGCTTTCGGCTGCCGGAAACAGTCAGAACCTCTACCTCCTCGAGATTCTTGTCTGCCGCCTTCTCATCAACAACCCTTGTCTGCTCAAGCCCGTGAAACATATCTCCGTTTGTGATTCCGGATGGGGCTTCGGATCGAGCATCAATGTCTTTGCTACCGAAGTAGTTGCCACTCTTGTCATTGTAGAACTCGCCTGGTGACGGGGATAGTAAACCAGCTCGTGAATCGCCATACGAGCGACCGGCATCGGGAGTAAGATTGTCATTGGAATCGCCAAAGCCACGGGCAGTTGGAACCACATCGGTGAGATTGGCTAGCTCGAGCCAGCACCTCTCACTAAGGAACACACCGGTGGCACCGACGCGAACTTCGTTTTCGCGCCATGGCTTATTGTCAAGAATCATCTCAACCTTGTCCTTTTCGCTGCCAACAATGGCCAAATCTGTCTGAGCAAGACCAAGGAATTCAGCGAAAGGAAGAAAAATACTGTAATCTGCCTTTCGGACACGGTTGCTGATTTCTGCGATACCAAGGGCTTGAACTTGGGCTCGCACGCACTTGCTGTCGAACTGATTGGCGATTCGTCGTTCGTTGGGCTTAATGCAGAATACAAAGTAGGGGTTCGCTTTCCGCATAGAATTATCGATCGTGCGCAGAGCGCTGACCATTTGACCTGCAGCACCGGTTTGTTTCGTAGAGTCACCTCCTTTTCTGGATCCTGACACATTGCTCTCTGTGTCACTAATAGCGTCTTCGTCGAATACATTCAGTTGCCGGCCGTATCTGCCAGTCTTGTCGGCTTTGCGTCTCGCCATACTAGGCATGCGGGTCGGCTTGGAGCTCACTGAAGCCTGCACGATTGCAGTCTTCTCTTTGGGATGGCTCATCTTGTGCAAAGCTTCTTGGCCGAAAAGCTGTTGAATAAATGGCGCCTGCGCTGATTTCAGGATATTAATCATGTCACCAGAGATCAGTTCTGCGTTCTCTTCCAAAATACCCTCAACGCTGTAATCTACATCACCACAGTAGTGTCGGACTGTGAAAGCAGGTGATGTGTTGGGAGTAGGGAAGTTGCTGCCGGGTTGTACAACAGTAGTGCTTCCGGGTTGGATGGAAGGGTTTTTGCCGTCGAACCGCTTGCGAAGAACATCCAAGTATTGCATGTCAGTTTTACCGCGGCGCATCTGATCATCAAGAATGGCCAAAAGACCATTGCCTGATTTCAGAAGTCCACTCTTAGCCTCGGAATTGTCATAGAACTCTGTGCCTGGAAGGGCAATTTCTTCAGCTTCCAACTCTTGGATCTGACGCTTGAAGAAGCTATCTTGGGTAAACGCGATTAGATTCTCGTTGGCTGCATTGTTCAATAACTGATCAAGTGATGAACCGGTGGCCGTCGAGTGCTGGAAGCCTGGAAAATCCACCAAAGAGACAGTGTTGGAGATTTCTTCTGGCAAAACAGAAATTCTGGAGTTCATTTGCTCCATGATCCAGGTCACTAAGAGGGAGTAGAGTGCACGAGCAAGCTCGTCCGCGTTGGCTCGGGCACCTTTAGGATCCAACATGACGGTGACACGCTCTCTGTACAGAGTCTTGGATTTGTAACGTAGACTTTGTTCCAAATCATTGATAGCCACACCCAAGAACTGAGCGATGGGCAGAAGGCACTCCTTGTTCTTCACAACAGTGAGAGCTTCACCGCCTTCATGAGAGTAACCGCCGCTATCATCCGCGCTTGGGGTGGTGGACTGTCCCGTCTCAAATTCTAGCTGGCCGATGTGTAGAATAGTAGCCATAATCTCACAAACGCCTGCGATACTTTCCTTGCCGAATTCGAGTTTTCGAAGGGCGGTTTTGAAATCTTGGAATCCCTTGGGGTCGTCAATGCCGACCTTCAGCTGGGTGGGATGGCCTAGGTATCGCCATCTTTTATTTGATCCAATTGAAGCTCGGTTGCCAGATGTGCCATCACCAACGAGATCCAGATGAAGATGCTTCTTTTCCGCAATACTTGTGCCTGCGAGCAGATAATAGAGAATATGATAATTACGCTCACCGGTTGGTACGGATGCAATGCGACTTCGCTCGAGACGATGTGCAAGGAACTGGGCGCCCAGAAGGGTTGCATGATTAGAGGTTGATGTGTTATATTGGAGCTCGAGAAGCAGGCCAGATTTGGAAGCGAGAGGGGTCGTGAGGGATTTGGTGGTAGTGAAAGCCTCAAAGACGAAGTTGGCGTGCTCAATTTTCTTCGATAGAGGTGTCGCAGAGTATCCAAGAAGCGATCTCAGCATGTGTCCGCGGAT
Organism: Ophiosphaerella herpotricha; assembly: GCA_028458525.1. NCBI lineage: Eukaryota > Fungi > Ascomycota > Dothideomycetes > Pleosporales > Phaeosphaeriaceae > Ophiosphaerella > Ophiosphaerella herpotricha. The sequence goes on from JALNQK010000054.1 coordinate 156,733, forward strand.
TGTGGTCTTACCAGATCCAGAGTCGCCCCTGCCGTTAATTAGTTCATGTCACAAGACTGACATGGCATGTCTACTTACAAAAATAGTACGACCTGATCCTCTGATCGTTGCCCAAGGCGCATATAAGCGCGCTGTGCAAGGTCCTCGGCGGCCTGGTGAGCGCTGCCATCTTTGCCGCCATCTACACCTCGGCTGGAGTCGGTGTTTGTGTTGATGGAGACGAAGCCGTGAGAGGAAATGAGAGCGACGGGCAGATGTGCGTGGTAGCGGCTAGCGAGAGCACCTGTTACACCAGTGTCATTCTGCTGGTGTGTGGGCAGAGCTGGCAGCGACGGCTGCTGCAGTACATTTGCAGACATTATGGGCGGACGCGTCCCCGTGGGAGCGCTGGGCAAGTTTGGACGTCAGGTATGGGAGGCTGCCGACAAGGCGGGAGCAGTCGGTTGGAGCCGGTGTCTCTTGAGGATCGAGATGGGTGAGGCGCGTTCTGTGTACAGTGGCTGGAACGCAGAAGGCTCTGGGGAAACACGACGCAAACAGCACGCTCGACACCGACGGGCAGCGGGGTAAACGAATGAATAATTAGTATAGGCAGCGAATGTGGTGCAAAGGCAGCAAGTAAAGGAAGCTGGTGGATGAAGGCCGTTGGCAGCTGTCAAAGGGGTCGAGTGCCAGTCTGCTCAAAATGATGGGGCGTGCTGGGATGTGTACCAGTGGGCTAGCTCTCGTGCTTCGCAGTCTCCGTCCGCCGCCGCCGTTGGTCTGTGTTGACCAGGAGACGTCTAGGGAAAAGGGGGCGCAAAAATAGACATTGATTACGGGGTAGGATACGCTAAAGGGGGGTAGTGAGCCTCGGGCAATGCTTTGGTGCAGCGCTCCCCTGCTTATTGATAATACCTCCGAAACTCTTGGTGGCCAGCACGAGTGGCATCACCTTGTCTCTGATTTACGGCGTGGTGAGCAGGCACTGTGCAGAGCGCAGACAATGAAAGCAGGCAGCAAACAACAATAGTTGAGCCAGGAGCCTGTTGTCTTGCTTGTTGACATTCGTTCAGCCCGCCTGCAGACTTGGTTGTGGTGGTGCTTTGGAGGAGCAGAGCCAACCGTCTCTCCTAGCGCACCACTTTGGGGCATTCGATCATCGCTTTTTCATGCACACTAGATCCATATCGATTGCGCGTTCTTTCCTCACCACATGCGACCACCTAAACTGCTATTAGCCATTACCAGCAGACACTTCAGCCCGCCATGCGTGCTGTGTTTCTTTCAGCAGGTCTGTCTGTCTCGGATGGCCGTGTCCAACGTAACTGTTACCCACAGCTGTCTGCCATGCGTGTTGGTGCGCAGGTGGCTGAGCCCTCCACACGATAAAGTTGTGGTGGCCGTGAGTTGTGGGGGATGGAACATCAATGAATAGCCACCGCTTTGAGCGAAGTGGGTTTGAGACAAGCACCAAAAGGAGGGGCCCTTGTTTCTTGACGTCAGCAAGCAAGGCATGAAATGCTGAGGTCAAGATTCAGAAATCGAGATGCATTCGAGAAGGCAATCTGCCTATGACTTGCAAGAAGATTGCAGGGTGTTGTGAGTGGATATTACGATTCGCGCACATCGATTATCGCCTCGCTACCCGTCGCGGCCTTCTCCCGTCGGCCTAAGAGAACCCCATGTTCAACGCGCCTGTCACCCACGAAGCTGCTACAAGTTACAGGGAGGTTGACGGCACCTGCGCGCTGCAACTAACTCTCAACTGACAGTGGAGTCAGGCTCAACAGGCCAGGCTGGGCAAACAATCTATTGTAACCAGGCCTAAAAATAGGGGGCTCAGTGGGTTTGCTCTTTGCACGCCACTCCGTACCAACAATGCGCATATTGGTCAATCGGAGGGGTGCCGCAACTGGTCGTAGCGACGAAAACCCAAGACGGGCCCATGCCTGTTCAGTCGGTTGCTGGTGGAGACATGGACGTGTATCGCTCCGAATGCTGCGCCGCTCGTACAGCTAAAGGCCCCTATCCAAGTTTACCGCTTGACCAGCCCCAACCGGCCCTAGTCGTGCTGCCCCCGGTCACTATGGTGTGGAATGGAAATGGACAATCGCCCTGAAGCCAACAAACACCACTGCTCTTCTTCCCCGTCTGGTCTGACGAGCAAGCCGTGAGCGTTGTGTACTTTGCCTTTTCCTTTCACTTGTTACCAGTCGTTTAATACTGTCCGCTCGCTTCCCCCTTCTACCACCTATTTGCCTTAATACCACCCGCCGCTCTCCTGCCCATTTCGCCCTGCGAGACAAGACGCGCCTGCACATTCGTTAATTGCCCCAACACCACCCACACTCCTGCCTCCGAGCGGCGAAACCAACCTCTCCCACGGAAGGGGCGACCCGCCTCAGCCCGCAATCATGAGTTTCGTCAACAACTCTCGCATGTCCGTCTACTCGACCGCCTCGACCCATGCTCCGCGTCCCGGCAATCCACCCACGCAAGTCTCCACCACAACGCTGCTCAATTATCTCAACTCGTCATATAAGCAGAGCCAGCCATACAACCTCGAGGCCAGCACTAGCCTCGTCGTCAACACCTGGGTCAATTCAAAGTCGGTCATCAACGACCGCATTGGTGGCACTGTCGACCTCGAGCTAGGACGCAAGGCTTGGGAGCATGCGCGACGACGAGCCGAAGATGGCTGCATTATACTCGGGTAAGTAGCCACCGTGGAAGCTCTCCTCAACCACCAGCCGTTGCTGACATGCCGTAGATCCCTTCACGAATCGACCCCCTCTCTATTCGCACCTTTCGTTTCAAGCCTGCCCCTTTCTCTGCCTGCCAACTTCTACACCGCTCTCGAGGTCTTAAAGGCCTTCACAAACTGCGTCACGCCCCAGAATCCCTTTAACCCTCGCTACTCCGCCCTGGCTGCTGTCTTCACCGTCAATCTCGCCGGCAACCTTGTTGGAGCAGAGCTCAAATTATCTACCTCTGGCTTGGATGTGCAGCAAGGTCTTCTCCAGGTCCCTGCCCATGCCGGCTTCCGTGCCTTCGATGTGTTTTACTACCTCAACTCCAGCTCAGCATCGAGACAAGAACGAGACTTCCTCAGCATTCAGCCGCTGGATCGCTACGCCCTGCTGAACCGCTCGGGTACATACCAGCCCCCTAACTTTCTTCCCGATGCCGATGACGCTGCTGCTGCCGAGGACTTTCGTACCAATCTTAAAGCCATTGGTATCAAGGGACAGCAGATGCGCGACCTGATCAGCTGCTTGACTGGGTTATTGAAGCTCGGCAACACTTTGGACTACTTCATGGATGAAGAGACACTTCAAACAACCTGCAATGACGTTGCCGAATTGCTCGACATCTCTCCCGAATTCCTACAGCAGAAGCTCAGCTCAAATGAGCGCGAAGTCGTTATTGGTGGCATCTATGAGGCGATCGTAGATTTCGTCATTGCCCAGGCAAACGCAACTCTTAAAACAGATATCCGAGCAGCCAAAGCCAGATTCACAACGGACAGCGACGGCAGCCAACCAAGAATGATGACACCCGATGACTCCGAGACCGAGACCGGGGATATTGTCAACATTACCGTTGTTGATGTTCCAAGCCGTGCTCTTGGTAAGGCTCTCGCCCTCCGCACTGTCTTTGATGATGCTGAAGGTATCAATGCCGAGATGAAGGAGGATGGTGTTCAATTTGCTGCTGCTGGTAACTCTGTCCTCGAAGGAATGCGGGAAGCTCTCCAAAACTGCGAGGCTGAGCTTGGCATCAGTGGACCCGGACTACGTGAAAAGGAGCAAGACCTCGAAAAGCGCGAAGCGATATTGGAGAAAGTCATGTACGAAGTATCCGATGAGGGCAATTTTGTCAAGCGTGTCCTGGCTCCCATCCACGGTGAAGGCGTCGTCCTTGGGAAGCATGGGCGCTTTGACCTACCGATGACAGCCGCCAGCAGCAGAGTCTGGTTTCAACTAGCTATCCACCCTACAGATTCCATCCCCACATCTACTGCCCAGGATCTGCAATCAACCTGGCAGGCAGGTGTCGTCTCACGGCAGCTACGAGAATGGCGATTGCCCGAGTGGGCCAATCGCCGCAATCGATCCCTGGACTTCACTGCCGATTTTGATCACACTGAATTCTATCAACGATATCACCCACTGGGCTGCATGGAAGGAAGAGACGGTATCCAAAGCTGGGTCCTACAACGAGGATGGAGCAACGGCGAAGTCGTAGTAGGGACAGAACGTGTGTGGGTTAGAGAAGGCACGTGGTGGGAAGCAGAGTCGCAGCTCGATCAGAAGACTCAAGACTTCGTCGCCTCTCCTAACATGATGGGCAATATGATTGGAGCTGGTGGTATGGAAAGCAGCTATCCGGCACAATATCCGCCATCGGCGAGCAGCTTCTTCCCACCGCTCCCTGAAACCCAACAAGCTGTCCAGAATCCGTTCCAGAGTCCCGCGAGTCTCGCTCCTCGAAGTATGGCAGATGCTAAATCGATTGCACCAACTACTGCTACCCACCCGCCTCAAGGCCCAGGAGACTATGGACTCGGCGGAAAGGGAGATGAGAATAAGGGTATCACGTACTACGATGCCGAGACGGGTGGCAATGCGATGATTACCGAAACACCACTCACCGCGTCGCGAAGAATGTGGATTGGCTTCGTTTGGGCATTGACCTTCTGGATGCCCTCTCCATTACTGAAACTGATTGGTCGCATGAAGCGCCCCGATGTTCGCATGGCATGGCGTGAAAAGTTCGTTCTGTTTTTCCTCATCATTCTCCTCAACGCCGCAATTGTTTTCTACATCGTTGCCTTTGGCAAATTGCTGTGTCCAAACAAGGACAAAGTCTGGAACAGAGGCCAGGTGTCAACCCATCAAGGAGAGAACGACTATTTCGTTAGTCATCGCGGTGTTGTCTACGATTTGACATCCTTCTGGAAAAAGCAGCACAGTGACTCGAACACTGAGGCTACACGCGACCGTATGATAGAGATGGCTGGAGCGGACATGGACCCTTATATCATGCCTCCTCTATATCTCGCATGTCCTAACCTGATCGCTGATACGAACCGCAATCGACAATTATTCCTAACGTCGAACCAGACGGTCGACAAACAGTTTGCTGTCCACAAGTCCGGCGTGCAAACCAATTTAGCGGACAGCAAAGCTTTGAGCAGCGACGATTGGTACCCTAACGTCTTCATTCCCAAGATCCGAGGATTCAGAAAGGGTGATCTTGTGTGGGAGACCAAGAAGATTCGGGACGAGGGCGAAAATCTGAACCACATGTGGTTTACCTTGGGTGACAAAGTCTATGATCTCACGGACTACTTCAAAACCCAAGACGCAATGAACAACCTTCCCGAGTACAAATTCCTGGACACGAAGCTCGTCGACATGGTCAAAAGCAAGGCCGGACAAGATCTTGGGGAAGACTTTGGTAACCAACTGAACGACACTGCGCAAGCTTACAACCGTCAATGCTTGGACAACATGTTCTATGTTGGTAAGACCGACTTTCGCCAGACAGCTCGCTGTCAAGTCAACGACTACATTCTACTTGCTGTTACTATTATCCTTTGCTCCGTCATTGTCATCAAGTTCTTGGCTGCGCTTCAGCTGGGTTCGAAGAGGCGTCCCGCCAATCAAGACAAGTTCGTCATCTGCCAAGTTCCTGCCTACACAGAAGGTGAGGATCAGCTTCGAAAGGGATTAGATTCATTGACTGCCCTGGCGTACGACAACAAACGTAAGCTTATCTGCGTCATTTGTGACGGTATGATCGTCGGAGGTGGCAACGACAGGCCCACACCAAAGATCGTTCTGGATATTTTAGGTGTTGACCCCAAGGTGGATCCTCCTGCGCTTCCGTTCTGGTCCGTCGGTGAAGGCAGTGAACAACTTAACTACGGCAAGGTTTATTCCGGATTGTACGAGTTTGAAGGCAATGTCGTTCCATACATTGTTGTTGTCAAGATGGGCAAAGAATCAGAACAACAAAAATCGAAGCCTGGTAACCGTGGAAAACGAGACTCGCAAATTCTCCTCATGAGTTTTCTCAATCGCGTACACCATCGTTCGGCCATGAATCCGCTTGAACTGGAAATGTTCCACCAAATCAACAACATCATCGGTGTGGATCCGGAACTGTATGAATATCTCCTGATGGTTGATGCCGATACTATGGTCAGGCCCGATTCTTTGAACCGTCTCGTGGCAAGTTGCGCCAATGACTCCAAAATTGCCGGTATCTGTGGTGAAACGAGTCTTGAAAATGAGGACAGGTCTTGGTGGACTATGATCCAAGTTTACGAATACTACATTTCGCATCATTTGTCGAAAGCCTTCGAAAGTTTGTTTGGCAGTGTTACTTGTTTGCCTGGATGGTAAGTCTTCTCCACATGACGCTCAAAGCCCTGCTAATACTTCCAGTTTCTGCATGTACCGCTTGCGCACAGCCGACAAAGGAAAGCCTCTCATCATTTCAGACAAAGTCATCAAAGATTACGCCGACTGCTGTGTTGATACATTGCACAAGAAGAATCTTCTCTCTCTTGGTGAGGATCGTTATCTGACCACGTTGATGACCAAGCATTTCCCCAACATGTCATACAAATTCATTCCTGATGCGTATGCCCTTACCGCCGCCCCAGAAACTTGGAGTATCTTGCTCTCTCAGAGACGTCGATGGATCAACTCTACTATTCACAACTTGGCTGAACTAGTGTTCCTCAAGGACCTGTGCGGTTTCTGTTGCTTCTCTATGCGTTTCGTGGTCTTCATCGATCTCTTCGGAACGTTGGTTCTTCCATCTATCTGCGCATACTTGGTTTACCTTGTCTACACTGTTTCTACTGGTAAAGGCCAATTCCCCATGTTCTCAATCATCATGTTGGCGGCTGTGTACGGTCTTCAGGCTCTGATTTTCATCATTAAGAGACAGTGGCAACACGTTGGCTGGATGATCATCTACATCATGGCCTTCCCCATCTATTCCCTGGCCCTACCCATGTATTCGTTCTGGAAGCAAGATGATTTCTCTTGGGGTAATACGCGTGTCGTCATTGGCGAACAAGGAACCAAGAAGACGCTCACGACGGAGGATGAAGGCTTTGATCCCAAAGCTATCCCGATGATGAGATGGGATGATTATGCTGAGAGGAATGATCTTCCAGGCCGCCGTGGGATGCCTGGCCATGCATCCGAGAAGGGCGTAAATGCATTCGAAGACGAGGCATACGAGATGAACGACATGCATTCAGTTTACTCGTCTGTCAAACCAGCCTCAACCATCATGACCAACATGCATAACATCTCACACATGCCGCCACAATCGCCCGGCCCATATCAGGGCATGCAGACACGCCAGTCAACGTATTCCAACTTCACCCGCTACCAAGACAATCCTAATGCAGGTCGACAAATGTCGTTGGGTGGAATGAGTGACCATCACAATCGATCACCTTATGCAGGCCGACCAAACGTGGGTGGGTTCCAGAGCTCAGACAACCTCATGGCGTCAACACCGCCGATCCGTGGCCGCAGTCCTCTTGGGTTCGACCAGTCGCGGCCAGGCAGCACAGTGAACTTCCAGAACATGATGAGCGGACCCAATGATGCTACCATTATTGAGGTGGTTCAGCAATGCCTCAAGGAAGCAGACCTGGATCGCATCACCAAGAAACAGCTCGTAGCACTTGCGGAGCAACGGCTACAAGTGCAACTTACTGGCGAGAGGAAGATATTCCTGAGTCACACCATTGATGAGCAGCTTGCCAACATGGGCTGAAGAAAGTAGGAGAGCGTATGTAACTTTGTTGGATGGTGTTATTGTATATCTGGCATGTCTCTATGACGGAATCATTCCTTGATATTTATTTTTGTCTCTGGCGTAAATCAAAAGGGACTGGCTTGTCCTTTGCATATGGGTTTTTGCTGGGCACTAGAGTGAATGTGGATTGTTGTTGCTGTTTTGCTTGCTTTCTATAATGATAGTTAGGGATAGCTAGAAGCATATAGCATAAATTTGAGCTGGCATAAGTTAGAAGTTGTTTGAATGGCGTGTTGGACGTGAAGTCTTGGCGGCGGTCGGGCTGCGTCGGACCCCTGACGTTGGTCATTCCGACATGGGAGCTTGCGGTGAGGCCTCGACACGCTCAACTCGCGACTATGGCACCCAATCGAATTGAGCAAGACGAGATTGAGAAGTACTGGGAGATCTTCAGCTCGCTTGCGCAAGGCGGCTCGTTTCTCGATGGCGCGCAGGCAGCGCCCATACTCAAGAACTCGCACCTGCGAGACGACCAGCTGGAGAGGGTGTGGGACCTGGCTGACGTAGACAATGACGGCAAGCTGGACTTTGAGGAGTTTTGCGTGGCCATGCGGTTGATCTTCGACCTGATCAATGGTGTAAGTTAGGCACACAGCTACGGAAATGGCTCTGCTGTGGCATAGCAAGAGGACTAATTGGAGTGCTCCAGGTCTCCGTCGACGTGCCCAAGACATTGCCCGACTGGCTCGTCCCCGAATCCAAAGCCCACCTCGTGCAAGCAAACCGCGCTCTCACCGGCTCCCAGACCGCGTTTGATACGGTGGAGGACGACGACGACACGCCGGGCCTGCGCGACGGCTTCGATTGGTACATGTCGCCGTCAGACAAGTCCAAGTACGAGGAGATATACACAGCTAACCGCGACTCGCACGGCAATGTCGACTTCCAGTCGTTGTCCGGCCTCTTGGATAGTCTCGATAACGTCCCCGACTCAGACATCCGCTTCGCTTGGAACCTGGTCAACCCCAAGGCACGAGAAAGCGTGGGTAAGGACGCCTGTCTCGCCTTCTTCCACATTCTCAACCAGCGCAGCGAGGGCTTCCGCGTGCCCCGCAGCGTCCCGCCCTCCCTGCGCTCCTCGTTCGAAAAGGCACACATCGACTACGACGTGAAGCGGCCTGGTACATCGCGCTGGGCCGTCTCGTCCAACGACGACACAGCAACCGGCCGCAAGGCAAAGTTCGGCGACACATATCTCACACGGCTGGGTGTCGGCGATCGCGCGGCAAACTATGGCGCCCGCGCCAAGGGCACAGATTTCGGCGGCCGCACCACAGAAGACTGGGAGGAGGTCCGTCTAAAGAAGCAGCTACGCGACCTCGAGACCAAGATAGCCGACGTTGAAAAGGACGCCGGGAACAGGCGGCATGGACGCAGCAAGGATAGCAAGCCTGCGCTAGTCAAGCGCGAGCTGGAAATGCTGCTGGACTACAAGCGCAATACATTGCGCGATCTGGACAATGATGAGGGTGGTGCGGTTAAGGGCTTGGGAGGCATTAGAGAAGAGATCGACACAGTCAAAGAGCAGGTTGAGGGTTTACAGAGTCACTTGTCGAGAAGACAGGATGTTTTGGCGGATTTGAGGAGGCAGATTGATGACGAGAAGGTGATGTGAGATGGTTGTACATAGAACATAGATTTTTGGTAAGAATTGGTTAATTCGATCACATCCAGACCCACACTCGAGAGATCGATCAAATTACCCAGATACCGGGTGAACAGGGTTGGTGCACGACTAGATGTTGTACCTGCAGCCACCAAGCTAATCCTGGCCTGATGTCATGCAAATTCGACAACAAAACTCATGCTTCGTTATTGTCAACACTCAATCAGTTCAAAGTCAGCCGTCCATTTTCGCCCCCGCCTTCCGAGCTAATGTTTGCCTTCTTTTTGCTGGCGACCCCAGCGGGTAGAACTTGTGCATAATGTCTTCATTTTCACAGACACGTCATCTTTCGGGACAGGAACCATCTCGAAATCCCGAGACGATTTGAGCAGAAAGATATTCCCCTTGATACCATCCTCGAGTTTAAATGTTGCCCCGTCCTTGATCCAAACATGTTGCTTTGCGATTCTTGTTGGGTCGTCTGGATGGGAGAGTAGGTTTTTATCAGTAATATCATTCCAGTCCTTCATTTGACCAAAGGTGGGACTAGGGGATGTTGCAATTGGACCATGGATAATACCATATTGAGCGCGAATCCTTAAAAGATCCCTTAGATAGCGATCTCCTTACTATAAACAGAAGATAAGTTACTTATATTTAGGGTCTTCTATGTTAAGGTTCTATATATTAAATTCTTTAAAGTAGTCAAGCAGAACTTACACTAAACTGAACCGAGCGATGCGAGTTGGCTACGAGTTGACTGCGGGTCAACGATGCGAGTGGACTGCGAGTTAACGATGCGAGTCGACCGCGAGTTAACTACGAGTTACTTATCAGTGAAGATATACCTAATTCAAAAATTATGATTACGTATACCTATAGGTCTATGCGACCTAGTCCCTACCCCTACCCATTCGCCGCCGTAGTATAGACGTCGGTATCTCCTACTCCTTAGAATACACCGCTAAGTAGATATAGTTACTCTAAATATCTCCTGTATATCCTCAACACTGCAAGGAAGCTTCCATACTTGGTAGAAATACTATATAGAGAGAACTACGCTGCATTATAGTATCTTGAGTTATAGAGGCTAGATCTTTAGTATAGGCCCGGGCGGCAGCGTAGTAGGCTAGAATCGTAGTCGCGGTTATTTTGAGTGGCTTACTATTAGTAAGAAGACTTAGGAGTATTAATTATTGGCTTTAGCTATAAGAACAGAGCCGTATTAGATATGCAGGAGTTAAGGTGGGGATAACGCACGGCGCGGTGTTGGTGGGCCGTGTTGCAAAAGTCACTAGCCATACTTAATGAAAAGGTCGAGAATCTCTACGCTTCCCAATTCTACGATAAACTCTATAGATAAGTCTTCTTCCTATAAGAGTAAGTCCATTTCACTTCTAAACATGTCCGATAAGTGATAGCTTAGCAACACGCATTATCCCAAATCAAATCTATCCAAAAAATTTCACCACATCTATCATTTCGGTATCAAAATCTTATTAGTCTCGACAAAAAAACAAAGCTTCATGCCAAGTCAGTCAGCCAGATAAGAAACACATGAAGAGCAAGCACATCACACAACACATACACACATGCAATAAATCCGCACGTATTAAATTCCCCCACACCTCAATTTCAGGAAAAAAAAACTACACTCGTCGCTCTCATCTCTAAACCGCTCTGCACGCAAACGATCAAGCGACTGGACACAAACATGTACCACTCGATAATCGCTACTACAGACCATGCTACGATACGATACCTACTCGAGCGCATAGGTCGAGGCGCATGCGCAACCTACTAGACTCAGGTGCAGCGCGACATGCGGCGTAGACAGGGCGCGCGGTCTGTTGCGATGAGAGCGGGAGCTATGCGTAGAGACCTACCGCGAGCCCGATGAGCGTGAACCGTGGGCCAAGGCTGAGGATATGTTCATTGGGATGCTGGATAGCATCGTCGATGGGTGATCACGTCCTGTTGGGAGGGGCGCCCGGGTGGGCTTGTGGTTAGCGGGGTTGAGATGGAATGGCGAAAAGGAAAGAGGAATGTAGAGTGCTGTGCTTTACAGTTGCTTCGGCGCCACTTGGGGTGGCTAGTGGGCGGCGAGTTTGGTCACCACCCAACTTGACTCTAACAGGGATATAATTGAGAGTTTACACACCAGTTAACGTCACTAAGTTGGAGCTTGCGGGCACGCTGGTTGCTGCGGTTGTGTCCAGCCTTGTCAAGGCGTGGCTGTGCGTACGGGTTGGGGGTCTTGTCCAAGCCTTGAAATGTCTCAGTATGTCGTCTGTTGGCGTTAATTTGAAGGGGGTAAGAAAATGGTGATTCACCGGTGTCATCAATATCGTCTCGAGCTTCGTTGTAGTTTAGTACAAGGCTCTTGATGCGCTGTTGCTCCTCTTTGTCAGCTTGTTGCTTATTACGCATGGCAACCGCGAACGTAGAGTCGGATGGCAAGTCAATCGATCGTGTCTGTGTTCTGTTCCCGCGTTTGCTGAGCAGTGAAAACTTCACTGTGTTAGAAGGCATAAGTGGAGCAGGGGCTTCGCTTCCGCTGTCTTCGGCGTTGGCTGATGCATCTTTTGCACGACGCATTGGAAGTGGCACGTCAAAAACTGGTTTGCGTTCAAACTTGCGAGACTCGGCGCTCTCCGACATGAGCTTGGCAAGTTCGCGGTCGAACTCAGCGTCAGCTTCAGGATCGCGCTCATCTTCCGGGCGTGTCACCACGATCTTTTCCTCCTCTTCATCTGATGAGATCTGCTTGCTTGGCTCCTCGTCATCCGAATCCTATATTGTAGTGTTAGCACTGCCCACCTCAAATATAAAAGGAATAATTAACCTCTTCTGACTCGCTCGACGATTTGTCTTCATCATCGTCTGGCATCACTACATCCTCATCTTCGGGGCCGTCTAGCTCATCATCTGAAGCGGATGCATCTTCATCCTCAGGCTCGGCTGGTTTGTCGGCTGTAGAGGTCTGATAATTCTGTTTAACAGCATCACCAAACGCATGGGAAGCTTCTTCCAAATTCGTAATTAGTTTCCACTGCGGCCTGGTGAGGCTGTACGCGTCCTGAACAATAAACTCAACGTCCATCGGCAGAGCCTCTTTAGTGCAGACGTAGTACTGAAAATAGGCCAAGAAAAAATCAAGCTTCTTTTTCGCCGCACCCTTGTCGAAGTACATGCCACAGCTCTCGAGAAGGTTGCAGACCAGGCGGATGCGGAAGTAGTCATCTGCCTGATCTAGCGGGTTGTAGAGGCCGGGACGGACATAGCCACCTTCCCAACCGTAGTTGAGTAGTTTGTATAGTGTATCAAAGATCAGAGGAGAGTCGATTAGGCGATAGATGTACAGCTCGCCAAGGTATTTGATTTCGGCAATCCTGCGCTGGTTGAATTTGAAATCATTCAGCTCTAGGCCGAAGGTAATCGATTCAAGTAGATCATCAATGACCGAGATGGCAAAATCTTGGTGATAACGATGAATCGTACCTAGAATCACAGCAAGTAGATGGATGTTGCTGTATTTAATCTTCCCAGGTTTGGCAAAGACCTTGTGGAGAATGCCTACGATATCTTCCTCCTCCCAATGCATTTTGCGAATCTGCTTGACTGTCTTGTCCAAGGTTCGGCGAGTCAGGTCCTGATACATTATCTTGCGTAAGAACAACTCAATTGGTGTTCGCTCCTTTTGCTCAATCGCTGCACGTTCGGGAGGGTTGACGTAGTAGACGGCATTCTCAATTAGCATGCGTTCCTGTTGTCCAAGTACTTGGGCACTCTTTTTTCGCTGCAGTGTCTCTAGGAAAGATGTCATACGCGGAGAGGTCTCAGGATTACGGAGTAGATAACGACCACAGTTTTCCAGAAGATTGCAAATGATTTCGATATTCATCCTGGAGAAATCGTCCAGGCTAACTTTGAGGCAATGGAAGATGACATGCTCTGGCACGACACCAAACTTTGTCAATTCGGCAAGATAGCGTACGTTCTGCGTTCGCACTTGTCCAAGAAAGTCCTTTGATTTGCGCCTCTGGAGGCTTCGGAATTCTTCATCAAGATAGGAGACAAGACCTTGGGAAACGTCCGGCATATACTTCCCAAGAGTTGCGATCAACCTGGAATATATGGGCAATAAATCCGATCGGCCTTTTGGAATTTCCTGGACGGCTTTAATTAGACGGTTACGGGAAGCCTTGGAGTTGAGGAAACAGAAGTCCATAGCAGTTTGATCGACCGCGTCTTTTGTGTTGAGTTCGGGCAGGCGGGCAAGGACTGCATCTACCTGAGCGCCCACGGATTTATTTGCGATAGCAGTAGACTGGTCCTCAGCTTCAGCTGCAGCTGCTTTTGCCTCAGCCGTAGGCTCCGCCGAATCTTTTTCGGTAGCTTCTATCTTGACCTCGATTTTCTTTCCTACTTGCTCATCACCGTCGGTCTTCTTCTTCTTCGCATCCTCCAGTAGGATGCCAGGGACGCGGTCTTTCAAATCGATCAGATTTTCGTAGAAGCGGCGTTCGTCCTCATCTTCCCATATACCAGGGCCATCGCTTTGACCGCGCAGGTACTCGCCTGTCTTAACTAGCCCAATGGCACCATCTCCTGCATTAGCAGCATTGTCTTTTTCTTTGAGATCGGGCATTTCTTCGCCTAAGGCGTCTGCCAAAACCTGGGCGTTTCCAACTAGGCGCTCCTGAGTTTTCATCTGCTTCTCATAATTGGATTGGCGGTCTTCGAAAACTTCTCCAGACTTGACATAGGCCTCAGCATTCTTGCGACCCTGGCTCAAGATGTGTTTTTGGTTGCGAAGTAGGTGCGCCTTGACATCCTCGAAATAGCGTGATAGGACGTTCTTGAAACGCTGCTGCAATTCGGAGGAGATGATAGGCGGATCTTTGCTAGATTGCTCGTCATTTTCGGAAGCCGATGTGTCCTCATTCTGCCCTGTGGTTGTGCCATCTTCATTTACAGTCTTACGGCCTTCTGCGGAGGAGGGTTTTGCGCCTAGAATATCCCAAGCAAAGGCCTTCACAAAAATGACCACTAGAGGTAGATTGACATGGTCGCGATCATGTCCTAGCATGTCCTTCAGTACTTCTAATGGGAAAGGTTCAGCATCGGCGTTTTCGGCTCGGGCGCGGGTCTTGGCTGGTCCTTCTACAAGCTTTCCACTGTCCTTGCTTTTGGCTGCCTCTTCAGGCCTTGAAACGTCATCCAGACTGCGCAGAACTCCAACGAGCCATAGTTCGGTAGCTACGCGCAACAGCACGCGCTGGCGGGCAAGGCGGTCTTTCTCCTCGCGCTCGCGCACTTCTTGTGCCAGCGTTTTTAGGTGAGACTTGTCCGGAGTAGCCAACCCTCGGCCAATGTACCAGCCAATATATCCTGTGAACTCTGCGGGACCAAAACGCTGGTGCAGAGCGCTAACTATTTCGACGCCGGCGGCGATCTCGCCCGGAGTCTTGAGCTTGCAGAGGCCTTCGTAACATGCAGAGATGATTTCGGAGAGGTATTTGTGGAGCGACAGACTGCGGATTTCCTGGACAAATTGAGATTGGGACGAGGCATTGACAGCAGTTCGTAAGCGCTTGATGAAGGCGGTGTTCTTTTTCATAGACGAGTCGAGGGCGCCTTGGACGGGGAAGACATCTGTGTGAATGCTTAGCATGCAAGGTAGTGGGATGGTTTGGGCGGCGTACCCTGTTCGCCGTCCCAGGCCCTGAGATTGAGCTCACGAAGCTCGCCTGTAGTATGTTAGCAGTGCATTGTAGGCTAGTGCAGCTCTACACACGCTTCCTGTGCCTCTCCATGGTGGCGTAGGTGGGCCGCAATTATGGAGGGGCGGCAGTGGATACGAGGGAGCGGTTATGAAATGCACACATGGAAAATTGGAATTATGTCAGGTGCGGCTTCTGCGTGCATTTGGTCAGCGCTGTTGAGGCGAGCTCGCGGCAAAGCTTGTTAGTTTGCGCAGTAGAGTGCAGGCAAGGGCGGCGGCTGTCGTTTCTGTCGCTGCGACAGGTTGCGTGAAGTTGAACCTCACTTTCCTTATCGGCGCGTCATGTTCCGCGGTTGCGGATGACTAAGCACGCCAGGCACAGCAGCGTCACCAACCTGATGGAACTGGGACCATCAGATCGGTTGGGTAAGAACAAGCATCCACAGCCATGCCACCCAAGAGCTTGAAGCTGTGTCTGCCACATACTCGTGTATCCGTGTCAGCAATCTTCCGGCATGATGGAAAGCTTGAGCAGTGCCACCCGCGGTGCAACAACAAATAATGCCCTGCAGTTACGAGCTTGTCATGGCCGCCTGAGATGAGGCGAGACATGTATTGCTTATGCTCAGATCTAGACGCACAGGTGAGATTCTAAGTGCACTCGGCGTCAGTGTGATCCGGAGTGCATGGACTGGTAGCCGCCGAATGTTCATGCCCTCACCAGTGATCAGTGTCACGATGCAGCATTACAGAGACAAGTTATCTATCGATAGCGAACACTCCGCCAATGGGCTGCCTTAGTCCAGCTTCCACTCGTCCCAGCGCATAGACACCTTTTCTACAAATTGCTAATGCGTCCAGGAAAAGACGTCAGCCACATTTCAGCCACCAAGCGTCCGTCTGAAGCGAGTCGACAAGGATTAAGTGCACAATTTCGGGCCTGGCGATTTTCCTCGACAGAATCATCATGGTGGAAATGAGGACGGAGGCCAGGCCGCAGACAAAGTTCCATTATTACCACCGGTGAATATCTGCCTCAGGGGCAGCGCAGTAAGCTCATGGCCGTGGCGTTTCTCCTCGGGGGATGCAGCCATGCACGCATGTCGAGCCTGGGCCACAAAAAAAGTGGCAAAGAGTGGGAACAGAAGGCCCTATCAAATGAACTACTGTGTACAAAAGAATGCGGTGACGAAGAAGACGAGAGCTTTCAGCCCTAAAGAGATGGGCGGAGGGAAGCCCGATCCATGTGCTCATAGTAAACTAATAGTACGCATGCGGATCTTATCTCGTACCGCGACGATCATCGTGGTGCCCGTCTGCGTAAGGACCAATTCCCGAGTCCACGGGCTTCCGATTGCATCAATAACCTGGACTGCTCATCAGATGATCTTCAGCTCCAGGCCAGGACGATTTGCAGAGTCAAGGTTTAGGGGCATGCAATGCACCAAATATGGGATGCAGTCATGATATAACTAGTGTTGGGTGTGCGGCTCTAAAGTGGTGTAACATAGGTATTGCATGCACGGCCACACGAGGTGGTTGAGGAATGTTCCTGTTGGGTGGTCGGCGGCCGTTTGTCCAGCGGGTTCCTGGCGCGCTCCACCATAAGCTCGTATGCAAAATCGAGCTTTTTCTAGCGCCTTCAGCTCGGGGTGGAGCGCCATGCCCACAACGACGAAAAGGGGGCTCTGGGCTGGAACCACTCACGTCCAGACCGGCAACGCGTGCGGCGGTGGATAGGCGCAAAAAGTCGGTACCTGGTGTCCACAGTCGGCAGGCAGGCTGACATGACTTGGCAGGCGGGTGGTTAGGTCAGCGAGTCAAGCCATACCCCTGACGGATGAGAAGGCTGCTCGAGGCGGGCTAGCGTGCCCAGATGTGCCAGCGTGCAAAAGGAAGAGGCGGCAGTGGAGGCGAACTTGGGTGCAGCATGATGCCATAGGCAGCGGAGCTGCAGGTGAGCAATAGTTAGTACGCCAAAGTCTATTAGGCCGCGACTTGCAGGGCCCTGGTTCAGCAGCACGGCGACGACGACACCAACAGCCGCTTTGAGACAGGCCGGTTGCAGCACCGCGTGGTTCAGCGAACAGGTTGCGGTGACAGGCAATGCGAAACATGGAAACACGCAGCTGGACCAACCTCAGACGCACAGCGGTCTGTGGCGCATGGGGGCGAGCCAAAATAAACTCGCAGGCGGCGGCGGACAGGGCGCGTCCTTGCAAGCGCGCTCGCTTTAGGCACGGACTGGCCTCTTTTCCCCTTGTCCAGCGACTTTGTCCTCGACTCCTGGGGGGTGATCGTGCTCTAGCGCACAGCCCGCCTATAACGCCGACGCCGCTTTGGGCCTCGCGTGCTTGGCGGCTTCCGGCTTCCCCTTCACTAGCCAGCCCACGCCGCGAGACCCAAAAACTGCCTCTCCGCCCACGGCGCTGCAAGACGTGTGTTTCTTTCCCCTCCAGCTGCCCTGCGTTGGCAGTATTCCCCCGGCATCTGATAGCTAATGACCCCAGCCTGACCCTTTGTCACTTACCCACCTACGTTGTCTACGTTGCATTCGTTTTCTGCACCCTCACACTCGTTTACACCGCTGTCGCCACCGTCCTTGACGCCGCGCTCTTAATCAATAAATACCTTTACGTCGATTTTCTAGCCCTGTACCACATAGTGCGCCGACGCCCGCGTGTCGTGCTATCCGTGCAGCTTCCCTTGTGTTGGGTCCAGCACTCGAAACCCACTACACCACCCCCAGAACGCCAGCGCCGCATATCCTGCTTATAGGTAGCTGCTCCACGGCCACTTTCCACGTTTCGACCTCCCTCCAAACGCCCTCGGCCGTCCTTGCACCACGCCGGCAGCCATCACACTAGGGCCATCCTCACTCGCACCTGCACTCGACCGCTCGCTACCCCACCTGCCTGCCCAGCCATCTACACAGGTAATACTCCAACATGGTGTGGTCTGAGATGGCGGGCATCTTTGCCCGTGACGACAAACCCATACCTGATATCACCGACCCCTGGCCGGTGAAAGATGTAAGTGGCTGAGGCATCCCCCACTACAATCACCCCATTGACTCTTCCAGATCGTCTATGTTTCCGTCGTCGGCTCTATCATGTTGGCGGCTCTCCTCGAATGGTTTCTATGGGTTGCTGCCTTCATGTACTGTATCGTCAAGGTCTTCCAGAAGGCCGAGACGATCAGTGTCCGTATCTTGTCCATCTTCTTCGGTATCCTCTTCTTTTTGCTCCGCGCCATCTTCTTGCCAATCATGGTTGTCACGCTGCCGCTTCCCCCACAGGTCGTCAAGTACTTCCCCCAGCAGATGGTTGATTTCCTGCAATGGTTCGCTTTCTGGTCTTTTGCCGGTCTGTTGACCATTCCTTGGTTGTTCTGTGTTTACCAGCTGGTTACACACTCCGTTGGTCGCAGCAGGCGTATCAAGTCCGTTCTTGACGAGGCCTCTGCCCCCAAGGTCGTCATTATCATGCCTTGCTACAAGGAGATTCCCGAGATTCTGCTCCGAACATGCGACTCGCTGGTCGACTGCGAGTACCCTCCGTCCTGCCTCCACATTTTCCTATCCTTCGACGGAGACCAAGAAGATGAATTGTACCTCAACACTATTGAGAAACTCGGCGTACCTCTTACCCTCGACTCGTACCCCAAGTCTATCGACGTCATCTACCGCAGCTGTCGTATCACCATCTCCCGTTTCCCCCATGGTGGAAAGCGTCATTGCCAGAAGAGGACCTTCAAGCTCATCGACAAGATCTACGCTGAGTATCTCAAGCGCAACGACAATCTGTTCGTTCTCTTCATCGATTCGGATTGTATCCTTGACAAGACCTGTATTCAGAACTTCATGTACGAAATGGAACTCAAGCCTGGCAGCAAGAAGAACATGTTGGCGCAGACTGGTGTCATTACATCGACGACCGAGAAGAACTCCCTCATCACCCTCCTCCAGGACATGGAATACGTCCACGGTCAGCTTTTCGAGCGTTCGGTCGAGTCTGGTTGCGGTGCCGTCACGTGTTTGCCTGGTGCGCTTACTATGCTTCGTTTCTCTGCGTTCCGCAGGATGGCCAAGTACTACTTTGCCGACAAAGCCGAGCAATGTGACGATCTCTTTGATTACGGAAAGTGCCATTTGGGCGAGGATCGTTGGCTCACTCACTTGTTCATGATTGGCGCAAAGGAGCGATACCAAATCCAGATGAACACCGGTGCCTTCTGCAAGACCGAAGCCGTGCAGACCTACCAATCTCTCCTTAAGCAGCGTCGCCGATGGTTCTTGGGTTTTATCACCAACGAAGTTTGCATGTTGACAGATATCCGGCTCTGGAAACGCTACCCTATTCTCCTCATTGTTCGCTTCATGCAGAATACCATCCGAACCACTGCTCTACTTTTCTTCATTTTGGTTATTTCTTTGATGACCACCTCCCAGAAGGTTGCCAATCTCCCTGTCGGCTTCATTGCTATCTCGCTTGGGCTTAACTGGCTTCTCATGTTATACTTTGGTGCCAAGCTTGGCCGTTATAAGATCATGTTGTACCCTCTCATGTTCATCGTCAACCCCTTCTTCAACTGGGTCTACATGGTTTATGGTATCTTTACCGCTGGTCAACGTACCTGGGGTGGACCTCGTGCCGACGCCGGCTCTGCTGATACCAAGACAACTCCTCAACAGGCGATCGAGCAGGCTGAAGCTACAGGTGATGATCTCAACGTTGTCCCAGAAACCTTCAAGCCATCAGCCGAAGCACACAAGCACCGCCCAGCACCTATCCCACTCCAGCCCTCCAACAACATCGAAGGTCGCTTCGCAGCTGCCGAGAGGCTCCCCAACGGATGGTATGAACAAGGAAACGACTCTGGTCTTACCCTACCCAACACTCTGCCTCGCAACCCCAACGTACCTAATGTTCCTCTACACCCACGCTCTTCTATGGATTCATTTACTTCCAACGGTACCTCTGCGGCCAACTCCATCTACATGCCCCGACGCGTGGAGAGTTTCATGGACCCCGAAGATGCTCGTATCTACCACAAGACTCAGCAGACTCAGAAGCCCGCCGGTGGCGCCTTCTTTGAAGAAGCACGACAAGGACATCACGAACTTGGTCAAGGCTCTGGCAAGGCAGGATATGCCGAGTCAACTCACTCTATGTCTGACGACTCAATCTATCAACAGAAGGGTCCACAAAGGCCTACTCAGACGCGTCAATACAGTGATGATAACCGCGGCCGTAACAACCAGTCTACCAACTCACCCCTTTCGAGTGAGTACAATAACAGCGGACTAGAAGCGCCAAAGGCGTCATACAACTCCAACTCCCGCGATCAACGCAGTGGACGCAGTCCCCTTGCACGCCAAAGCTACGTAAGGACCGCACCCGGCGAAGGCGTTGAGATGGAACTACAAGCCCCTCAACAGAGCGGGCTGATGCGTGACGTATCACCTGCGCCCCTCGGCCAGCCTCAAATGCCAGTATCATCCAACCACTCAAGAAATGCGTCAACGGAATCAAAGAAGAGGAAGAGGCTTAGCAAGGCTCCTCCCTCTGGCAAGAAATAGTTGATGTTTATCTTCCTTGTTCTACGCATCATTTATACACCAAAAAAGTCCCCTGTGACGGCGTTTAGACCGCATCCATTTCTTTACATTCGTTCTGGTCTTTGACGCATTGCGCATTGGACAACCGGCGTTCTGGGTTAAGCCCTCCTGTCCCATACACTTTCTCTTTAGTGTGTATATAAATTCGACCTGTAGGAAAGGGCTTGGTCGACATGACGTGACCGTAGATCATGATATTGGTTCACTCTATTCATACGGTATATATGTGAGGGAGCCATCTGGAGGGGTACACGTTATTTGCTTAATGCTTAGTAGTTGCCGCAAGGGGACGCAATACAATCTTAGTAACAAACATTTGATACCCTTAGTGATCGATCATGCTTCAAGCCCTATCATACCTCTATGCACTTTGATGCTCAACGCATCTCAGGCATCATACCCTATCGCCCTACACCTTCCCAAATAACTCTGGGTGCTCTATGGAAAACTTCACTCCCGCCGCCCAGTGGTACAATTTCGCCGCTACCACATACCCTTCCGCCGCATACTCCTCTAACTGCGCATATAGCCTCGCTAACGGCACCACTACCCTCTGAATCTCCTCCCCCTCATCCAAATGCTGCTCAGGCTCCACATCCCCCTCCCCAACCTCCACCTCCACCATACACAACTTCATATTCGCACTCGTCATCCCCGGATCCGCCGCCACCCCGGGCGACACACTCACCACGCGCCCCCGATACCCCGTCTCCTCATATAACTCGCGAACCGCCGCCTCCTCAGCCTCCTCGTCCGCATCAATCAGCCCAGCCGGCCACTCCACGGTAAATGCGCCGACCGGGGGGCGGAACTGGATGACGAGGATGGTGCTTGGGGGCTTTGAAGGGTGCCGGAGTATGGTGCCAATGGACACGGCGTCGATGCCGGATGCGCTGGTTGTTTTGCGGCTGGCGAGTTCCCAGGTGCGCGGCGTGCCTTTGGAGTCGGTGTAGGTTGCTTTTTGGAGGTGGATCCACTTTGCGTCGTGTGAGGAGAGGGGGGTGAGGGTGGTTACTTTTTGGGTGGGGGGAGGTGGGGGCATGGTTGAGTGAGTTGGTATATGGGGGGGGGTGGGGTGTTTGAGGCGTGTGCGAGGGTGTTTGGGTGTTATGGTGAGGTTATTTGAGTTTAGTTCATGTGTGACGGTAGCGCTGGGGGAGCGCTGGAGATATGACTAGGCTTAAGGATTGTGGGGTACTTTTGAATGCGAAATAGTTTGATAGAAGGCGACAGCGATATCGGGTGTTTGAGCTCCGATGACGTTTGCTAGATTAAATGTGGCAAGTGCACAGCCAGGCAACGTTCCTGAATACTACTTATTCTACCGTGTGAATTGCTCCTTTGACAAATTTAGATGTACTGAAGTCCATACCTCTACATTTGGGCGGAGGGTCAAGCCATTGTAACCCTAAGTCGTTATCTATTATGATGCCGCAAGGTTTTTTCTAGTTAGCGTCTACAGGTACTTCGGAAACGTCATTCGGATAACAGTCGAAGCATCCGCTCTCAAGAAGCATCATCACCGGTAAAATTCGTGGGAAGTCCCTTTCTTTGCTTCTATGGTAAGACTCATGAAGCCTAAGTCACATTTGTTTTCCTTTCCATGTACCTTCGTGTCACGTCCTATGCATGCAAACCTGTCAACATGTTTTCATCGCGAGCTGTTTCATTTTCCTTGAGGACTCCATGTTCTCGATTATTCTCAACAAGCAGCAGAAAGGAAGTCGATTTCACACATGCAGTAATAGGTGGTGGCGTTGTAGGTCTTGCAATTGCACGACAGCTTCAAGCAAGAGATGGCGTGTCAACTGTGTTGATTGAGAAACACGGATCTGTGGGCACAGAGACAAGCTCAAGGAACAGTGAAGTTATTCATGCAGGCATATACTACGGCGCCGACTCACTCAAAACAAAATTATGCCTCAAGGGGAAAGACATGCTATACGAGTTGTGTAAAACTCACTCAATACCTCACCGTAACACGGGAAAATGGATAGTCGCCCAAGACGACACACAGAGGGCCGCTCTTCAAAAAATCCATGACTTTGCTTCAACCATAGGCGTGCCAACCCAATTCATCTCCCACGATGAAGCCAAGAGAAGAGAACCAGCCGTCCGCGCCAAAGCCGGAGTACTAGAAAGTCCCACTACTGGTATAATCGACTCCCACAGCCTAATGCAACACCTCGAAGGCGCCTTCGAATCCTCCGGCGGGATCTGCGCCTTCCACTCCCCCGTAACAAGCATCACACCCCTCAACTCCGGCTCCTCAGGCTGGGAAATAACAACGACATCACCCAACCACGAAACCGCCACCATCACCGCCTCCACCCTCATCAACTCCGCAGGCCTCTTCGCCGTCAGCATCAACAACATGATCCTCCCCCCAGCCCGCCACAGAAAAGCCTTCTACGCAAAAGGCTCCTACTTCTCGTACGCCGCCGGATCGCCCCGTACCTCGACACTCATCTACCCGGCGCCTGTCCCGGGCCACGCAGGCCTAGGCACCCACCTCACGCTCGATATGGCCGGCCGCATCCGCTTCGGGCCAGACGTTCAATGGACCGATTCGCCCACCGACTACACGCCCAACACGTCGTCGCTCGCCGCCGCAATCAACGACATACAGACATATCTGCCGGGTGTCCACCGAGATGCCGTTCAGCCCGATTACGTGGGTATACGGCCCAAGTTGGGCAAGTTGGCTGCGACGAGCGGGAAAGGGTTTCAGGACTTTGTCATCGTGAGGGAGGGGGGGTTTGAGGGGTTTGTGAATTTGTTGGCGATTGAGAGTCCGGGGTTGACGAGTTGTCTGGCTATTGCAGAGGAGGTGGAGGCGTTGTTGTATAGGTAGGTGAGGTGGAGAGAGAGGTGTATGCGATGGTACAGACCATTATGTGCATATATATTATTTTCATATAGATTCTAGAAGATTAAATACTTCAACAAGACTTGGCTGCTGCGACGATCGTGTAGTGATATGCACCCGCACTTGTAAACACACGCAATCAAAGACCGTGTCTTTTAGAGGTTCATATTATCTACCACTATTTATAGTACAACTAGATGTCTCGTCCGTTACGTGCATGCATCCCAATACGCTGAAAAGCCCCCATCTCAGTGACCAACTCCCGCGATGCCCGCTATATGCAAGAAACATGATCTCATACCGAGACCACAGAAAACAACCAATACATAAGTTGTCCCCGCCAACTCCTTTGCTTCGCCTAGACGCCGTGTTCCGTATGCAGGGCATGATAGAAAGATTATTTATTTGAAAAAGCCGTAGACGCCGTTGCAACACTGTGAAGCGTGCCTAATATGCCACTAGAAAGAAGTGCTGCAAAGGGTGATTTCGGAGTATTAATTCCACTAAAGTCAACCACGCAGCACAAATTAAGCTTTAGGTTTGCAATCGCTATTGAGTTTATGTTTGGGCCAGGCGTGGCCTGTCTGATCCCATTGCTATAAAGGTGTTAGTATTGCATATCAGATCTTAGTCGCAGTGTGTACGTACGGTGAAATTAGGGTTAGTGTAAGCATTGATGTGGTCCTTGATGTACTTTGTTGTTTCAAAACCAGGTGGGTCACATGTGACCATCTCCTCCCCTGTCTTCTGGTACCATCGCACATAATCGACACGCATAACGGCTGGGAACGACAGGTGGTCCCAATCTATCCATGTCCAGGCGTTACTGATCCCAAGATTGAGAACCAAGGACATGGGCTCTTCGGATACTTGGCGGGCTTTGATGTTGCCGTTTGGTCCAATGGCTCGGCCATCCATCATGAACATGGTTTGGTCGCCGATTTTCCAGCTGATGAAGGCATCTTCACCCTCGCCAGGGGCATACTCGAATGAGTACCGTTGATACTGCACACCGTCATACCAGTTCTTGTTCAAATTAGTGGTTGCAGAGATAGCTTGCTGATATGGCCCTCCCGTGTAGCCGTTATACCAGCTGAGGCTGTAGTCTGGAAACGCCGTGAAATTATAATTGGGATACCAGTGGATATCGAATGGGGCTACCTGGAAGCTCTGCGTTGCGATGGGCATGTTGTGGGGAGGGTATGTTGCACCAACCTCAATGATGTCGATTTCGGGTGCACCTCGACCTTTACCAGGAGTAGGGTGATCCTCTCCCGGGCAAGTACATGAAGGCAACCGTTGTCCGGGTAAATTTGAAAGTCCATCAGAGCTCGATTGGTTTGGTGTGATACCGACATCGCATGCTTGATATGTGTAAGGCCACATTCCATCAGTGGTACTCAAGTAGCCGGGCCGGCCAAGGTTACCCATTGTCCACGCACCCGGCCACAGTCCTGGTACACCTCCTGGTCCTGGCAGGGACACTGAGACCTCGAAAATCCCGCCTTTGAAGCATAACTGATTCCAGCTGTTCAGCATCCCAGAGCGAAATTCAAGCCCATGGTTGAGAAATTTGTCCAAGCGTAGCTCCAGGGTTCCATCGTATGTAGTCACAGCATCTGGATCATACCATTCCAGATCCCGCGTCGCACCATACCAATAGTCACCCGCGAAGAAATACGGGTCGTCTCCCATGTAAAAGGTACGGTTATTCTCGTTGAATTCATCGCTGAAGACCAGCTCGTAGTCATCGCCAAATTGGCCCCTTTTCTTCATCGCCGATTTAGGTGTGTCAGGATCGATAAGGCCTCTACGAATGTTGTTTAGGAATGTATATGTCTTGGTATTGACAGTCGCCCATGGCTCGGATTTGTACGCGTTGGGTAACCAGCTTAATGGAACACCGAACGATGAGTTGTAGTCAATGACCCCAGTAAAGGACATGACTGGAAGCGCTATGAAGATGAAGAGCAGTCCGAAAATCATCAAGGCCAAGCCGATTGTGGATACGACACTGTCCCTGGTGAAGTGATCGCGTAGTTTTGGTTTGTACCTGATGTCATCGTCGTCTCGCGGCATGTGCATCTCATCGTCGCTTTCTTCTTTGTCGCCTATGAGTGGCCAAGCTGCCATCCCCTTTTCCTCGTACGGGGCGGTCAGCCTATCGTCTACGACAGATGCATTCTTTTCTGGGTCGTACAAGGTGTTGACTTTGGTGGTAGAGGCATTGGGAGTGGCAAATGGATTTGCAGGATACAAGGCGATAAGTGGAGTGGTGGTTGCAGTAGTGCGTGCACCGCGAGACGGGTGTTCTCGCTTCTCGGAGAAGGAGTTGCGTCTGCTGTCGGAAAAAGGGTTGTAGTATCGAGTGTAGTCGGATCCCAGATCTTGGTAAGTCATGGGGCTGTTGGGGAGAGAGTGTGGGCCTGGACCTGGCAAGTCTGGTGTACTTTTATACTGTGGCCGTCGCAATGAAGGCGGGCCAAGCGCCCGTAGCTGAGCAGCTGGCCTCCCGGTTGCTGCCACTGGCTGGCTGGTCATGGAGTGCGCCAGATTGTCGCTGGATAAGGTCTTGCTTTTTTCAAGGACGCCATCACTGCCGCTTAGCGAGACTGCTGGAATAGTGGACTGGGTTGAGGGCGAGTGCGAGGATGGCTGGGTCAGTGCAAAGTCGAAAGCTGCACGCGGGCCGGATGCGGTTGGAGAAGTCTCGTGTGGTTGTTCCGTCGCCCTTGGATCCCTACTTGCTGCTCCTTCTGGTTTGGCTGCTCGAAGGGCAGCAGCGGCTCTCTCCGCCTGCAAGCTGGACTCTGACCTCCCGAACTGCTCCATGTTTTCTGCAACATTCCCGACCGATCTCTTTGACGATCCGTACGCTGAAGTTCGCTGAGGCGGACCCATATTGTCTGCTTGCTTGTTTGCTCGTTTTAAATTGCGCTTTGACTCGGCGTTTTGCCCAAAGCACTCCGCACTTTGTGCGACTCAGATAAAATGCGACGGCCAGACCTGGATGAATTATTTGACGGCAATCACGCCATGCTTTGGTGGTAGGGGGAGAGGTGGGCGAGAGGCGTGCTGTGTGTGTCGCAAAGCAACAGCGGAGAGGTGAAGGGTGCGGCGCCGCGCGGTAGCGTGATGTGAAGTGAATCGGGAGCTCAAATGCAATTGATAATTGTTCGCACCGCAAGCGAGTGCAACGTAGAGCAGGCGACTGTGTGTTGGCCGGTTGCGCAAATCCCAGATAGACTGGGGCGACAGATGTTGTCGTGTGAACGAGTGTACAGGTTCCCAGGAACCCAGCGACAGCGAAGGTGATGAAATCAAGGATGCGGGATGCGAGGCGTTTGTTGGGTGGGCCAACAACGGCTGGCTAGATAGCCTGTAGATTGGTGATGAACCACGTTCTGCTAAATCCAATATCACTAGCCCGGTTTGGGAACGAAAGGTGATGCGGCTCTTTATTTGTGGACGCTCGGGGAACCGCACGGCGCTCTCGACAAGCCGCTTGTGGTGCCTAGAGCTGTCATTTTGCTTTCCAGCTTGACGTGATGCGCGCCTTATCGTGCTGCTCAAAAGAAACCCCAGATGTTCTGTTGTCCAAACAAGGCCAAAGACAAGCTAGACGCCACTTGATCCACCATTTACTACTCGCCAATCCGCATGCACCGACCGTCGCCGTACCTGGATGGCCAAAATCATGAACAGACAACGATAATAGCGCCTTTTAGCTTCACGCTTAGAGATTGCGATGCTCGGTGACTCGGAACCCAAGACTCACAATGGTGCTTAGCACCATTTATCTCCAGCCCAGCCATTTATACCAGGGCGGCCCCAGATGCCCTATGCGATTACTTGGTCCGCTAGCAGTCCATGGGTAATGACTCGTCTCTCTCCTTTTGGAGAAATCTCTTCCTCACCAGGAGGATTCTAGCATCGGCCTATTATGCACGTGCGGCGCAAAATACATTGGTGCGAGGAGGCATCCGAGCGGCAAGGATCAGGTACAACACATTGCAACGTAATGACCGAAAGGTCTTGGATCGGAATCAACAACAACGCCAAACCTTCCTCATCCCAACAGCACCCGCTCTATTGTAAACAGGACTGGCGCATCCGTCTCAACCTCAATGTCATTTGCTTGGACATGGTTGCTTGTGCTGACCTGGCCGCCCATATGCGTATACCACTCCACGACATCCCATTCCAGGCCCTTAGTAGTGATGGTAGCTGGGCCCCACACAGGCAAGAGGCCGACGTTCTTGGTGAAAAGTTTGCTTGATTGCAGCTGCCTGATGGTGCTGTGTCGCCCACCTCGAAGAATGAAAGACAGATTGGACTCGGAAAAGAGCCACAACCGTAGGCTTGGATGCTTCGTCTCTTCTCTAATCATTTCATGCAGCAACCCAAGTCCTTGGTCGACTCTACCTGCCAGAGTACCGAAAACCAGCACGTCTTTTTGACACTCGGAAGAGCACCTGGAGAGGATCTTTTGCATGGTTTTTCCAAAATCCGTCGTGTATTGATCGTGGTCTTGCGACACATCGACCCCATGCGCTGCGTAGTAGGCGCGTACATTGCCACGCAGCGAATCAAGATCACCGTGAATAATATCGGGCAACTGCGCAAAGTTAGCAAGTGACACATATCCATGGGTGGGCTGTCCCTACATAATGTTGTCTTTGTGCAGCTAGGTCGCCCTCGAATAAGTCAAAGAGTCGATTGGCGCCGCCATCAGCGCACACTCGGTAGTTTGCATGCTGCCAAAGTCGGGTAAAAGTGTCGAAATGTGCAATGGGTTGGTTCAGAATGAGGAGATCAGGAGGTGACACTAACTCATCTCGCTGCACATCTCTAGACAGGAATTTGGCAGGAAACAGGTCGTCCGGCGTAAGTTGTCCCATACTCGAAGGCTAAAATGCGTAATGACGCGAGTGGGCATCAGTGAAGAGCACGATGCACATCCAAGCAGGTACTCGACGGGCTATGCTCCAAGCGCGCTAGCCCAATCAACCCCGCCACGATTCCAGCACTTCACTCCTCGGGCGTCTCCTTTAACAGAGCGCTTTTTGCGTATTCGACTCCTCCTAGGTCACAGCGCGCTGTATAGCGACTTCATTCAGGAACAAACGACTTCCTCCTTGGTGTTGTCAACATCATGATTCACTACCCAACCGGCGCATTCCGCTCACTCTTCCCCGCCCATCCCACATGGTTCTTCCCAGCAGTTCAGCAGTTTAAGCAACGTTCTGCTAATCAAGCATGCTTTTCAAGCTCACCCATACAGAGGTTCCCCAATAGTTCCATGCCAAGATAATTGGCTTGGCGATAGTTAATTCAGTGGTCCCTTTGCCAGGAACGTCAACATATCCGACCTAAAGACACGCGTAGAGCTGCATCCTCGTGGCGCAGGTGCAAGGACAAACCTCGCCAATATCGGGACTGGGAGTTCATAAGATCGACGGTGCTTTGTAATCGAGTTCAAGGTTGCTGACTGACGCACCTATAACATCTTTCCCTGCATCGAAGGAGACGGGACAGCTCTGCAGGCGCGAAATCTAAACCCACAAGCAATGCACTACGGACCTCTCAGATACCAGAGGAACGGTTGGCACATACTAATTTCATACTCTCCTATCGGATATGATTTCTCTTGGAGCAGACGCCAACTTACTACGTAATAGGCGTCGTAATCTTTCCAACAAGCCGGCTCAGTAAAGAAGGATGAGAATCTTGTTCATGCCCACGTGGCGGGTACCCGAAAAAGCCATTTTCGTCTACCGCGTATGGAGGGGACGCCCTAGTTCCGTGCGTTCAAGTCACGGCATCAATACCGATATGCAAGTATTGTACTGTCTGAATCTGACAAACGTGCATTAGATGTGTCAGTGATGAAAAATGCGAATTAGAAAGGTAATGCTGCTTCAATTTGCTGATTTATAACAGGCCAATTTTTGCCACCACTGAAAGACAGTTCAGCTCTGCCAAGAAGCTTCTTGTCCCTTTGCAGAACTTCTGACAAACAAGCACTATGTACCCAATGAGACTGTAAATCGTAAATATAGTATACAGAATAAAGGTTGTATCATAATCGTAAATATAGCATACAGAATAAAGGTTGTATCATAATCATCTCTGGTCAGATCAGGATGCTGTGGAACACGAATTGGTCAACGGAGATTGCCTTTGCGGACGTATTGTTCGAGAATGAAGTCCTACGAGCGCAGGAGGGCGCGGAGTTGACTCTGTGGGTAAGAAAAGTCATGTTCACCCATTGTCCCCTGCTCTGTCGCTAAGGGCACAGACTCTAGTGACGCTCAATGTCGAAGCGGCAACTACATCGTGGCAAAAGCATTGCAGAATGGCCCTACGAACAATCACTACATTAAATTCAACATCTCTAAAATTTGGCATTTTTTGTACGTTTAGCAGCACGCCATCTGCCGATGTCAACTATTCTGAAGGGCGGCGCCACAGAACCCTGGTCCCCACGCGCTGAAAACAAATCCTGGCCAGAGTCTGTCACCACACCCACTCGTACCCGGCGCCACGGCAATTGTCCGTATGCCTCGGGGCGTCGGCTTGCAGTAGTAAATTTTCATAGCCTGCGATGCCTCGATCCTGGTACATCGGCCCAAAACACGCGCTGTGCCGACGCCTTCGAGGAGTGCCACGCTCACCTCTGAAAGCCTATAGCCACAACTCCACACAATACGGCATCTAGCCCGTTGACTATGAAATCCGCCTGAGATCGGCAAATCCAGACGACTTGATCAACTGATACCAATTTCAAAGCGAAGACTTGTTACCTTGACCATTTGCGATCGTTCCCTCGCATGTCGACATGGGACAGCGCGGAGAAGACTGTAGACATTGCCATTCTTGGGCGACTCTTTACCAACTCCCACGAGGCTTGGGTTACTCGAATACGAGCTGTCATCGTCGCAAGCATAGTTGCACCTACGCGGTGCCTGTCAGCATGTGTAGAGCATCCTTGTCTCGAGCGGCATATGAAACAGGTACTACTGACTTATTTCTTCGAAGTGCGTCCGCAATGGCGCACTATCCTAGTAGATACTGGGGGCACCATCTGGTAAGACACACATCTAGACGCTTGGGCCTGATTTGCGACTAAGTCGTTCCCACAACGCCCCGTCGGCGCTAGTCCGGGCGTACATACCCTGCTTACAGGCTTGCAGCTTTGTCGACTCGATAGGAAATGCTGGATTGGCACTCATTGGTCTCCGGCATACGTACGATTTTCGCACGGGGCAGCCGTTATGAGCAGTTCTCAGGACATGCCAAGCCCGCACCTACTCAGAAGCAGAACTACCTATATCCCTCATAAGTCCCAGTACTATAGATACGCCACCCCCGACTCCATCAGTAATATCGCCAGAGTATAGTGGTATAACTATCTTTGGTCCTCACCTACATTCTCTCTCACCTACTCTCAATCTTTGTACTTCCTGTTGGTCTCATTATACTATACCATATCATGATGGAGCATTCAACGCCTATCGAGTCATCGCCATCAATTACCCCACAAAGTACGCCAAATGGAGCAGACCCGCCACATAACCCCTATAAGCGAATAGCTTCGCGAAGAGCGATTGCATGTGTCACTTGTGCCAAAGCAAAAACAAAATGCGATAAACGCGTAGGTCAGCTTTCTCCCACTGTGTTTCCAGGGAAGCTGAAAGGAATAGCTCCCTTCGTGTGCCCGATGCATCAGTAAGGGAATCAAGTGTGAGCCAAGATCCACCCGTCGCACCTCCGAGAATAGTTATCGATCGAATATCAAGAAAGCTTTCGTAACGCCCAAGCGATACCACTCAACGAGTAACTTGCCATCGCTGAGCCAGAGCCCTTCTCCAAAGAGCATACCGTCCCCAAAAAAGCCAAGAGCAATGCGTACGGCCTCCCAAATTGACCTCCATACCGCAATCAAGATGAACCAGCTCCAATCATCACCATGTTCTGATTTCCCACCGCTCACGCCACTCCCGAGCTACAGATCTCAGATTACTAAAGAGCGCTATTCATATCCGAGCAGCTGTGATCACAACACGACCAGCATTATGCCAAGATTAGAATCACAAGGCTTCCTTACATCAGGCCCATTGACGCCACAGACACCAGAGCTTATTGTATATCAGGAGCCTCTGTCAATGGGAGGTCTCTCCGAAGAATGGGCGACTGCCCAGCCTTGGTCAGACGATTCTTTAGTTTCCATCGGACATGGATTGGATGACCTGACTGCGATGCTGCCAACCGAGCTATGGCTTCCATTCGGACATACGCACACCGCACCAGTAACTCAGGTGCCCTGGTATCAATCTTCCCTCTCGGTCTCTCCTCGGCAGATGATAAGCGAGCTGGTGCCGAATGCGAGGGCAGTCCCATCACTGTCGATTAGCGAGTGTTCGATCGAGGACTTCAACAACTCATGCATCTTTCCCGAGAACTGGATAGAATATCAACCCGTCACGACTGGATTTGACTTCACGAATGTTATAACTTCTACACCTTATATGAACACCATTGGGCCTATGCCGGGCATTGGGTCAACATGGGAGGACGTGTTTAGCCCCAGCACAACACCTTGCTAAAGTCAGAAAACTAAAGAATGGCATTTCTAGTGACCAACATGATTGTACTGGGATGAATCGAACCACTAGACTTGGAGTGTGCCATAAGAGTCAAAGCCGAACTTGGACAACATTGGAAACAATCTCGGTGCACGAGTCTGCGCACTTCCACAGCTAAGCAGGTACGCGCTTGGCAATGTTGGAAATCTGAACGTGTTCGGCCAGCTAACGACATTCAACAGAAAATGTGGATTAGAAGTTTGGAACTAAGGCCGCGCTCAAAAGCTGTTTGTCTGCCAGGAGGAGCCTAAGACAAGCTGCAGCTTGTCGAAGCAGCGTTCCCTTGGTGTAGGATTAGGCCGGTCCCAAGCTGGCGGGTCACATTCACTTACATATCGGCGAGTGGACCCTTTCGTAGCCGATGAGCTACGTCCATGCAGACCAACTCCGGTAAGCTCACATGACAATACGAGTCGCCACCTTTTTGCGATCTTGCGAGCTTCATCGAGGCTGAAGCGGGTTGCATATGTGCAGCACGTGGCGAACGCCTCACAAATTATCATACCATGACCTTTGTATGGTGTCGAAGCTTTTATTAGGCATAGGTTAGCTCTACTTAGTCTTCAAATGCGAAATGAGGAACTCCTCTAGCCAATTGGTGTAGTATTAGTGTCTAGGCAATTTCAAGTACATTCTCTGATTACCCAATTTCCCATGATATCTTTTACTTTATCGATCTCACTCTCCCTTCACCGATGCACTGGTCAAATCAATACAGGAACAGTCATCCTCACATCTTCGCCTACCATGTCCGGATGCAAGTCCGCCTGCACAGCACACCTGCTGCCTGCCGTGGAACTTACTGCTGTACCACCTGCGCGAATTCACTCATATCGAGAATATGGCGCGTGAACGATTAAGTCAGAAACTTGGATTTGCTTTTCTCACCTGGCATCAGATAGCGGTTCTGTAGCAGTCTTCCGGCTTTCGCCGTTGGCAATACAATCGCCTCGACTTGCCATTCGAATGGGTGATTCGCTTAGGCACGTTTGCTCTTCCCTATCGAGTAAGAAACGCGCTGTGCTCATCTCTCCATTCTGGCCGAATTGCGCAACTTTGTTATATCGCTGCCTGCTATAATACATCGGCTACTATCCCTACCCGATTTCCAGATGCCCGTTGCCTGCATCATCAATCAGGCGGACTCAAAAGTTAAGCTTTAGACTGCAGCCATATCACTAGGACAACTCTTGGTCTTGTGGAACATAGGTATAGGACTGTCCAAATATAACAGCAATCCTACTCGTCACGATGAGACAACTAGACTAGACTAGCCATACGCCACACTTACATGCCGCGAGTGGCTCGTATGCCTTACACATATTCCTACATAATGTTCGACCGGGTGAGTATAACTGCAGCCAAAGTGTGTTATATGGCCAGCAAAACTTCTATATCGTCAGGGGAAGCATCGGCAACCTTTTTCCCCGAGGTGCTGCCACGCGTTGTTCCTGGGCAACTGTCTTTGTCCTCAACCGAGAGATTGGGCAGAGGCGTATCGCCGAGGCAATCCTCTTACCTGCGCGTTTTCGTGGTTAGAGAGGAGAACGTGCACCGTTGGATGGGCAAGTTTACGCGCTCGACCGGCAGGTTGCGGAGGGTCCAGTCCACTTTGGAAGAGTTGCGACCCTTTAGCAAGGGCTTCTGACTCAATGACCCTTGAGCTTGACCACAACAAGGCTCGAACAACCATGGCATTCTTCCCACGCCAAGCACTAATCACACCCAAGGATCTCCACGTGTTACGCAAATTCGCCTACGAGGCGACTACGGTATGCTAGGCGGGACCCGTAGTCGCGCCTTAGTGTATTCGTGGCATTGACAGCTCGGATCCGGTCTTTGCACGTCTACCTACATGGTCAGGCTAACAACCATACCCTATTACCTCCACACAGCAATTCGTCCGACACTGGCGCTTGTCACCCCCAGTTCCTGCGTTAAATGCAGAGTGCAGTAGTACACGCCATATCCAGTTAGACCTGTCGATCTCGGCAGCCGGGGTCAGGGGTAAAGCGAATTCTATGTTTAGGTCACGATTCGCGGGGTCAGTTCGGTCAAAACCCATCCAAAATCGCATCATTGCATGGCTAATTGCTTATCGACGATGACAGTTGCAACATATGGATGATGGTAGGGATGAAGGATGAATCTCGTGTCCAGAGTCCATGTAGGTTAAAATAGTGGCTTACATGTTGCGAGCAGTGAGACATGCATACAGGTACCGCTGTGCCGTACGTAGGCAGATAAGTTGTTGGAAAGCCTAACGACTTTCCAGTGACCAGAAGCCCGGTACGGGGCCTCGTATGACAATAAATTGCGGGCCACACTCCCGATTTACCGACATCATTGAATCCCGTACAGGGTGCGGCTCAAGCAACACCGGAACGCATACAGGATAGTAGCCACAATGGAAGCTAGGTGTGCGTACGTGTACGCTTGCTGAGGTTTTCTAAGCCTCTTGGATCCTTCCCGCAATCGTGACTCTAGTTCCACTTCGACTGCTGACCGATGAGCTCTCTCTCGTGATCCTGAGCATGGTAATTGGTTGTTGATCTCGTGGGCGTTCTCCACCCGCCGCTCTACCTCGCAATCGGTTACAGTCATGGCACGGACGATGTTCGCAGCCTCCATGGTGTAACCTCCCAGCTCTTGTCCACCCAGTTCTATCAGCGCGAAATCAGCCCTCGCCATTCTTGCTCGTCAGTGGCTATTCTCACGCCACCGAAGTACTGCCTTGCCAACGCCCCGCGTGGGTGGCCAGGATGACGCTCAACATCAACCCTTGCACGCACATATAGTTTCTGGCAAAGTTTACGATGGAGCATGGCGTTGCAACATCAATCGAGAGACCCTTCGCCTATTCCCAGGCCAAAGCTCCGGCCCGTTCCACAACAAGCGCCAAGCAATAGTGCGAACTACTTGGATGTAGGCGCGGAGGCTCGTCCGCCCGTGCTTGCGATCCGAAGCATCCACCCATGTGGGTTGAGCCGACTACCTGACTAACCTCACCACCAGCTGTCACGAGGACAGTAAAAATGTCTTAGAAAGGCAGGAAGGTTGGTAGCACCGGATAGGAATGGCGCTTGAAGCGCGCAAAGTTGGACCTCGTCGTTGGATGATAGTTACACGAGTCACCATTGACCGGTAGGTTTGCAGCCACCAACAAATCTGTCCAGAGTCGAGTCAGGATGACTAACATTCGCGTTTCCTCGTGATAATCTCCGCAGGGCCCCGGTCCAAGATCTGACCATCTCGTAGTGCGGGTCTTCACATGACCGCCACAAAACGTAGTTTGCGAAGGATCTTGCCACTTGTCTTCTCTACACACTACACACACCATATTCGGCCAAATTCTTCTATCCCGTCCCTTGTTCCGTAGGCGCCGCTTTCCGCGGATCTGAGCTGATCCTCATGGCGCGGAACGGGACGACTGCAGCCTAGCCCACTAGACCCACTCGATACACCATCACGTCTTGCCCTTACAGGCGACGACGCCGTAAGCTGGGTTGAAATGGAACCAGGCCTCCAAAGCAGGAACCAGAAGCCTCCCAGCATGCAGGCAAGACATTTAGCCGGGCTTGACAGCTGTCGGCATGTACGGTGAAACCACGCCGGTATTGCCAAGAGGTCTGGACGGCAATTCTGTGAATGGCTAGCCTAGCACGAAGAAAGAGCTGAGCCAGAGTTGAACTAGGCCACTGGTCATGGTGGCTGTCTGCAATCGTACGTAACCCTGGACTGTAAATAGGCCAGTATCTTGGTGTTGTGGGGAGAAGTTAGTGGTCCGTCATGCAAGTCGTACACTCCGTACGCAGCCACTGTCACGATATGGAAATAGATCCCGCTACCAACTTCAACAGGATCGTTCGCCGGACCTGGTAAAGTTCCAGATGGATGGCGTACTGGGCCCACCAGTGCCCGTACGATAGCAATGTTGAGGTGATCGTCACTGAAATTTCCTTCGCCACTGGTCTTCAGGGTCAGACGAGTGCCCGCTGTTGAAATGTTGATCGCTGCCTCGACGAAGAAGCTCTTCTTTACCCGACCCATATCTGACCGCGTGAGGGACAGCGATCGACCCCAACCGACCCGGTCGTTTCCTTACATAACGATGACTGATCGATGTGTGTTGAGGCCGATTACTGTCCAGTGTAGCTCCTTCATCGCTGACCTCTGATTTGTGGATAAAATCAAATTCCATGACCCAGAATAGCTCTTACTAAAATCATTAAACTCCGCTACCATGAGTTCAACATCAGGATGAGCCTCTTCTTAAATTGGTGCTGCTCATCAGTCGTTTCAGTTTCTCCAAGGTCTGAACACACAAGCAGAAGGCTATAGTAACTTCAATCAGCCGTAAAAATTTTCAGGTATCTTAGCCATGTTTACGCAAGAAGTATTTGTCTTTCGTCGTCCAGGTAAAGAGTTGGGTTGTTGCGCTGTAAATCCCGACGTCGCCTCCTGCATCCTCGAAATCCGCTCGACGATCCTCATCATCAGTGGACTTCCTTCGAGTAGGCTAAAATCAATCTTTGACTAAGCGGAACGTATGCCATGTGTTTAGTAGTCCTATGCTGCCCGAGGCTCTTCTCTTTCTCAAATTTTACAAGCTTATACACTCACTGCGTGCCTGTCATGACGACATTGCTGATTACCAACCCGGTTTGTATTGAACCCGTACAACACTATTATTCACCGTGGAGTTAAGGTGCATCTTTTGTTGTTTGAGTAGAGCCACTTTCCAGTTTTGTCTGCCACCAAAGAGGTCGAGTACTGCCGCTTCTTTCGTTACTTCTTTCATTATCATCGATTGCTCAATCGATGAGCAAACTTGAGTCGTAAGATCATGCAAATATTCTTCACTTATGATCGAGCTGACATAAGCAGTTGTAGTTTCTAGAAGAGTATGTTTCGGCTTGAGACGTCTTGTACTCCCCGGTCTACCCCTCCCGACCTTGGATTGCCTTCTTTCGCTCGCGATAATGTCTTCTGTCTGCTTCAACTTATGAACCAAACAGTGGGACCAAAACCCTAATAAATCGTAAAAGCCAGTATCTTTCCGTCATCTTGATATGTATCCCCTTATTCCTATCGGTGGTCGCGGGGTCGTTCGGTGACCTGCATGTGATCCGGATTGAGCCGAGGATGACGGAAAAACCTTTTTGGAAACTCCCTTCCTACCCCAGCTAGAGGAACTCTGCATCTCCTACTTTTATGTTTTACTTCTGCGCTTCGGACTTTCGTTTTGGTGTTGGCCATAACAGCTGGAGATCAGGATTTGCGAAGTTGAAAAAGTCAAGGAACTTATGTGCGGCTGGCCTCGTATTAATCTTCAGAGTGGAAAAACATTTCTATACGCGAAATTAAAACGCCGGCGCCTTCCTTGTTCGTAGGCCTTAACAAAGCCATGTTATGGCGAGCATACTAATTAGGTATGGCCAAAAATGTTGAGAGCTGTCACCCGTGGGAGCAGGGATGGCGATATTGATCAACGTGGGGACGGTGCTACAGCATAGAGTGTTGCGTGGAGGGCAACACGAGGCTCTTGAGGTCCGACGAAAAGTTAAATCGAAGGTGATCAAAGTCAATCCGCATTTTCAATTGTACATTTAAAGAAAGCAAGTATCTTCTTATTTGTACAAGCGCTACTGTGAAGCTGAGTCAGATCCTGCTCTTACCTACGCAACGTTCGCTTAGGCTAGCTAAAACTGAGCATTTTGCTGGCAGGTCCCTCATTATACCTAGTACTGTTCACACTTCCACCGAATAAGGACTGTTTCCATCTGCATATAGGTGCTGAACACAATACGCCTTGCAGCTGCCTATTACATGAGTCATACGGATCTCACCATGTCACCCACGGCAAAGGTCGCACAATAAGACTGTACTCATAATTTACTGGCTGTTCAAAAAAAGCTATACGAATGGGTCCTCGACCAAGACTCAATTATACACGTTACGCCAATTCAGGCATCTCGGTCGGGCAGCCCCGCGTTTCAGGCTCAATCATCCGGCAATGCGAACCATGATTGAGCGTCATGAACCTTGGAACACACTA
Organism: Ophiosphaerella herpotricha; assembly: GCA_028458525.1. Classification (NCBI taxonomy): domain Eukaryota; kingdom Fungi; phylum Ascomycota; class Dothideomycetes; order Pleosporales; family Phaeosphaeriaceae; genus Ophiosphaerella; species Ophiosphaerella herpotricha. Next base: position 195,098 of record JALNQK010000054.1, read on the forward strand.
TAGAGCATCAAAGTCTAGCCAATCTCGAGCTTAAACACTCATGCTACTGCTGATTTGAGCCAATGGAGGTCTCTGCATGGCTTGGCCAGTCCCAATCTGGGACACTGCAATAGCTTCGAGCGTACTGTTTTGCATGATATGCTTGTGTGTCAGGTCGAATATCCCAATATGCGCCGCGGCGGCAGCCGGCTAACGGCAAATCATCATGAACATCCAAGCGTTGGTGTCGGTACTTGAGCCAGGTCGAGCGCTGGCCCGCCCGTTGTTGATTCACAAGACAAGGTTCTCATGATGTCGCAGCGCGACGTCTAATTCTTACCTTTACATTCGTTTTCTGTACAGCCTGTTTCAACCTTTGATCATTTCTCACAATGTTGATGACTAAATTGCTCAGCGCCGGCGCTGTTACTGCGCTTGCGGTTGGGCAAGCGGCAGCCAAGATACTGTACGCTGGTGTGAATTCAGGTTTGTTACAAGACCCTGAAGTTACGTTCGAGCACTCCTGACCTAGATAGCGGGAGGCGAGTTCGCACAACAGAATTTACCAGGCACCTTTGGCATCGATTACCAATTCATCAACGAGACAGCCATCGATTTCTTCCTCAAGGAGGGCGTGAACACGATTCGCCTACCATTTCTCCTGGTTAGACCTTGCAACCGATAGCCCAAGATGAAGTGTTGACCCTGTTAGGAACGCATGTGCCCATTGGAAAGTGGTTTGGGAAAAACGTTCAACGAAACCTATTTCACCGAGTTCATGGAAGCCGTGAATCACATCACCTCAAAAGGTGGCTATGTTATACTTGATGCCCACAACTACATGCGATACAATGATCCGTCTATGCAGCCATTCTCTGGCAGTGTCATAGGGAACACGACCGATTCCAAAGCCGCTACCACCGAGAACCTTGCCTCTTTCTGGGCTGAGCTCTCTACCCGCTTCATCACGAATCCTAATGTGATCTTCGGTATTATGAATGAGCCACACGATATGGCTACCACTCTAGTACTCAAGAACAACCAGGCTATGATTGATTCTATCCGCAAAGCGGGCGCACAGCAACTCATCCTCGTACCCGGCAACGGCTTCACCGGCGCTCATCGCTGGCTCAACAAGACATGCGGCGATGAGAAACTACAATGCACCCCGAATTCCGAAGTTATGCTCGCCATCAAAGATCCGATCGACAATTTTGCATTCGACATGCATCTCTACTTCGACAACGATACGTCAGGCACGCATAACGAATGCACACTCGCGGCACCGAATAATCTCCTCCCCGTGACCATGTGGCTCGAACAACACAACTACACTGCATTTCTTTCGGAGTTCGGCGCGGGGGTCAACCCGACGTGCTTCCAGACGCTAAATAACACTATCGCTCATTTGGAGAAGAGCAAGCGCTTTATTGGGTGGACGTATTGGAGCGCGGGACCGTTATGGGGCGACTACTTCCTAAGTGTTGGTGAGTGATTATGTCCAACCCCCGACAATACGGGGGCATACACTGACTTCGTATTTATTTAACTTGTAGAACCGGACGAAGGCCCACAAGCGAATTCTACGTGGCCCAAGGTGCTAGCGCCACATGTGTCGAGCTACCAGCCGATGATGAAATGCGGAATTAGTACGAGCGCAAGGGGACGAGTAGATGATAACGACAGCTTTAGAGGACGGGACGGATGCTTGGGAATGAGATTGCCTGCAATGAAGGCTGCTTGAAACCGGCAATTGTGAGTCTACAAGCAATTAATCTTCGCTCGCTGGCGTTTGGAGGAGGAAAGGGGGGGTGGGGGGGGCACTGCAAGTTAGTTCGTACGTTATCGAGATACCCGTAATGGCGGATAACGCTTTTCTTACATTTCATACCCTGTTGGCTTATTCTGTGTCACCGCAAAATCATGCTTGTTTATGCTATTTTATATTGGATTCAGCTATAGGTAGTAGGCGTGCATTGGTACATGCAGAAATATATCCCCACTCAAATCCAATAATTCCAGTTTTGTTCCTATCAGTTCGAGAGAGCTCGTGTTTAAACACTCTTCTTTGTCTTCTACGTGTTTATCATTATCATTCAACCCTCGTCTCTCTTGCTTTCTCCAAATCCTCATGTTCCATCTTGTGTTCGTGTCTCTCCCCTTTCACAATTGCCATATCTTCATCAGCCTCTACATCAAAATTCCTGCCCCTATACTCTGGCCCCAAAAACGTCAACAACATGACATAAGCATACACGCACCCCATAAAAATGCAAATCACGAGCCCGTACTTATATCTCTTGACTTTACCCTTGGGTGGCAAAGGGAATTGCTCACCGATAGTGGCTTCGATGGTGGATGACGCACTCGACACGAGATTACCGAGCTGGTATGATGTGCCGACGACAAAGGTGCGGAATGATCCGGGCGAGAGTTCCATTAGATGAATTGGGATAACGCCCCATGCACCCTGAACGCAGAATTGCTCGAAGAAAGCGGCAGCAATGACGCCCTTGTTTGAAGTGAAGGTGTAGGGATATAGGAGAGCGCCGCCCAATATGCACATTACGATGATACAGAACCGGCGGCCAAAGATGGAGGAGCTGTAGCCAACGAGTGTACCGCCGGTCATTGCACCAAGGTTTGCGACGACCTGGGTAACGGTGACGCCATTAGGAGAGAAATTGTATTGGTTGGTGAGCATGGTCGGGTAGAGGTCTTGGGAGCCGTGCGACATGAAGTTGAATCCTGATGAGTATTAGTTTGGTTATTCCCGCGTATGATTTCGGAAGTTGGCTAAGCTTACCAGCCATCAACAACACCATGTATATCAACAACATCCAGTGTCTCTGTAATGCCACTTTGCCTTCTTGCACAAAGACCTTTGCGGCGTTTGGCTCTTCTTCCCTGACACGCTTGCGCTCGAGATAGGCGTTCGTCTCTGGCAAGCAGAGGCGAAATATGATGATGAGAACAGGGGGACCCGCACCAAACCAGAACAACGGGCGCCACCCATGGCCAACGGTGTTTACAAAGGCGCGCGCAAAAACAGTAGCGAGGAGATATCCGAATGCATATCCTTGCTGCATCATTCCGGAGATGATACCGCGAGCTGGGGCAGGGCAATCTTCAAGTGCTGAAAGCGAATATCTGATTAGCTATCCGCGTCGAAATCTAGAGAACAAGATCTAGTAACTCACCAGTTGCCGCAGCATTTCCGTACAAACCACCCATGGCAATTCCAAACAGCGCACGCACTCCTAGGAATTGTTTGTACGTCGAGCAAAATCCGGTTGCCAGCTCCAATATAATGAACAATAGATTGTTCACGATGAAAGGCCATTTTCTCCCATACCGATCTGCCGCCAGACCGAAGATGGTACTGCCCACACTCCTCAGCATCAACACGAGTGTGATACCCCACGTGATGTCTGCTTTGGTTTTGCCAAAAGTCTCGGCAAGGTCCTCAACCGTGAGCGAGACGGTAAAAAAGTCAAACGCATCCCAGGTCCAGGCGAAGAAGGCGACAAGGAAGAAAAGCCATTGCTGGAGATTCAACATGCGCAACAGGGTAAAGGGATTAGGCACTTTGTCGTGTGCGGGTTTGAGTGTCGTAATGCGCGTTGCGGCGTAGCGACCCACAGACATTTTGCCTGTGGGCTGAGCATACTCGTTCTGAGACGTGTGAGACTTTTCAGCATCCATGATGAAGCTGAATCAGGCTGGTAGGCTTCGATCAGGGCGTCGGGCGTTGCCCGTACGTAAAGAACACCAAAGAAGTGGAGGAACAAACTCAGGCTAGATTGAAGCCACCTTTGTTCTGAATAGATTGAGCGAGAATAGAGGCTGGCTGCCTTCTCCCATGCGGGGGCTCCACCTTTTTATCTGCCACATGCCCTCCCTCCACAACTCCAGACAGATCGGCTTTCGACTTCCATAGCTCGCCCCCGGTAGTGCCCTCGTAGTGCGCGCACATAATGATGGCACTGATATGACAAGCGTACAACCCTAGGTTTGTCCAATGATGTGATGTTGATGACGGAGGGAGCCTAAGGGAGAAGCGCCACCGACATGGGTATATTGCGCTAAGGATGACCAAGAGGATACAAGCGTTCCTTGGCAGTCCGAGTGCGCTAGAAAAAGCTTTGTCAAGACAGCACTTAAAAGGCTTGGTCAATGTAGTGCGCTCTTTGACCACGTCCGTTTTGCCAATTGCTGTTGCGATGACTTCGAGCGACAAGATGATGGTACGAAGCAGAGACCTCTGGTGCATGTCGAGATTTGCCTCATGGGAATTTTTGGAGTTGGTCATCGCTTCATAGCCAGTCTCGTTCCTTGGATTGACAGCCACGGCGACGAATGCTGACAGCATTACTAGCGTCGCACCGGGGCTATTATTCCGACCGTGCACGGGGCGTGATTAGACATGATAACTAGATATGCCCACGGGGTAAGTTAGGCGTGGCAACGAAGCCCCCGATCTTCCCCGACATGGTGTAGTAGCATCTTCATTACGTGCGCACTCCGCTTTCGTTCACTGGACGCGTCCCAGATGTAGAGCCGGGTCTGATGCTCCTCCGCGTCCGAGACTGATAACACTCCTGGGAAGTCAAATGATAAGGGAATTCGCATCTAGGATTAGAGGTCATGCCATGCCGACTTTACACGCGTTGAATTGACTGGAAGGCTCGTGGGCTTTGGGAAACATCCATCTCAGCCCTTGTATCTGTTTACCAACAAAAATTGTTACATCATCCCATTGCATTTTACACATAAACTTTTCATACCAAAATTGTAACATCTCTCCAACGCCGCTGATGCTTAAAGAGCTGTCACTCTTTTTTTTTTAATAAAAAAAGCGCTTATCTAGCACACGCTCATGCAAGCCCCCTAGATACTCCTCTAGAACTCCCATCCTCACTCCAATCTTCCGTTGGGCGCTCTAACTCCGTCATCCTTAGTGCCTCCTCAACACTACTGAGGAAATGTCCCGTGCCACCACACATCTCTATGATACCACTTGATTCGAAAAGGCGGTAGACTGGGCTGCGCTTACTTGGCACTCTGCAGAAAAATATGCGAACGTCTCTTTGTCGGTATGAGTCTACGATCTCGGCAAGGACTTGGGCCCCAGCGCCGTCAAGCGATGTCACTCCATGCACGTCAAAGATGATGTTTTGGTTGTGCTCTGCGCGGCGGATGCGTGGAAGTGCGGGATGCGCTTTGCCCGTGCCGTGGTCTTCAAGGCGACGTAGTCGAGTTTTGAGATTACCTGTGTTGGCAAAGGTGAGGGGCTCTGGAATCTTGACGATCAGACATCCTTCAATAAACTCCACGCTTTCAGGGTCGTGCTCCGCGTTCGTGAATTGATTAGTTGTGCCCGGAACACGACCAAGAATCTGGATGCGCGGACGGACTGAGTGGCGGATCAGCCGCAAAATGGACAACCCGATGCCAACGCCAATGCCGCGTTTTAGATCCCAAATGATTGTGATGAAGAAGATCAGACCCATGAGGGTGAGCTCTGACCAGCCGCGGATGCGCAAGAAGAATTTGATGTCGTGTGGTGCTTCCTCCACAAGCGAATAGGCGACAACCGACACCATGGCGCAAAGTACACCCTTTGGTAGGTAGTAGAAGTATGGCAGCATGAAAACGGTACAGAGAATCGTGATTAGAGAAAGGAAAATAGAACTCATTGGGGTAAGACCACCAGTTGATGCATTGACTTTGGAGCGACCGTATCCTCCAAATGCTGGGAGAGCCATGAATAGCCCACCTGTGATGTTTGCCGTTCCGAGAGCGATCAGCTCACGGTTTGCACTAAGGGGCATGGTAACTCCGTCTTTCTGAGGGTCGCCACCTCCAAGTGATTTGCCCGCTACAGATGACTCGAAGAAGCCTAGCAAGGCAATGATGAGCGCTGTATTGAAGGCATCTGATGCGTATTTCAGATGGGACGTTTCGAACGGGAAGTGGATAGCGAAAATGGTGCCGCCACTTGAATTGACGTTGCCTAGGACTGCAAGACCGTACTGATCGAGTCGATACCACCAAGTGAGGATGGCGGAAAATACTACTACAAGGAATCGATCAGGAATGTAGGCAACAGAAGGGTATCGCGGCTGTAGTCGCTTTTTGAGCTCCCTAACAAATATTAGTCTACTTAGAGGTAGAGCAAAGCATGTTGTGACGTACCTAAAGAACATGATAATTCCAAAAGCAGTGAATGACATTGCACAGGTCAAGCCGTGGGCATTTCCAATGTTGCGGAAGAGGAAGATCATCTTGTCAATACAGCTTCCGTGAGAGACTTGGTCAGCAGCCAATCTGGCTAGACCCATTTCAGGAATCAACTGGTCTATGAAGATGACGAAACCGATAGCGCTGATGAAGCCTCGCAGGAATGGCCGACTGAGGACGTTATCTAAGAAGCCTAGTCTGAAAATGCCTGCAACTAGAATGAATGCGCCGGCAAGACAAGTAATGATGCCAGCAATTTCCGCATTTTTACGTCCATCGTTGTCGCCGGTCGTGCCCTTCTTGATGTTTTCGCGAACGATCTCACCGACGAGGAGCGAGCCTGGTGCTTCTGGTCCTACAATCATCTGAGGGCAAGTACCCAGGACAGCGTAGATTAACGGGTTGAGGGCGAAGCTGTACAGGCCATGTACAGGAGGAACATGGGCGAGATTTGAGGCGTATGACAGCGCCATGGGGATGTAGAAGGACGCCATTGTAATGGCGGCGGTCAAATCGCCTTTGAGATAGCGCCACTTGTATTGTTGAGTCCAGTTGAGTATGGGAATGTAGTACTGAAGATACCTGGGAGCTGTCAGTGCTGCTTCGTGTGTGAACACATCGCTCCTACACACATCAGTCGCTGGTTTTTGACACCATGCCGGTCAGCAAGCCACCTGGTAGTACTCTTCTTCTGCCCACTGCCACTGCTCCCAACGCCATCTGCAAGGGCGTCGCTCAATAAAGATCGTGTTGCATCCGAACCATCGCCCTCTGTTGTTTCAGTGATACCAGGGAACATGCCGCCAAAGCTGTTCACTGAGTGTATGCTCCCTGCGAAGCTCCCATAGCTTCGATGTGCACCAGGCCACGAAGCAGCCCCATGATTGCAATTGGCACCACCACAGCCACACGCCGGGTCTCCGTTGGGGTTGTCGAGCAGCCTCGTGCGTGCCGTGGGCTCGAGATCGACCTCTGATATGCCGTCCCCCCGTGGTAGGCTACCGGACGGTTGCGGTTCGTTGTGGTAGGGGCGGCGATGATGCATCAGCTCTTCCGGCGAGCTTGATCGATCCGAAGGGGCATGCGCCTGGCGAAGCTGGCTGGGAGTGGCGGGAGCATGCGCGTGCCTGGCGCTGCCACGGGACGAGTCGCGCGAATGCGAGTGCGATGCCGGAGAAGGCCCATCGCCGGGGTTGATTATTTTCGGTGGCATCTTGGCCAGGCGTGCGTGTTGCTATGAAGTGTGGCCAGTTGCTGTCTTTCGCGAGCACAGACAAAACCGCCTCGGCAGACATGACGCTCCCTGTCGCAAGAGGGCAGCCTGGTATTTTTCGCCCGCTCGTGAGGTGGCCTAGCTCCTTGCAACGCTCTGCCCGCGCACGACCAGAGAGCCCTTGGAGGGCACGTGCCGGCCCCGCTCTCGTTATACGTTCCAGAGCCCTGGCACTACGTCACGTCCAGAGCTGTAGGCATTATTTATTTGGTATTGCGTCCCTCTCTTTGGCTGATTGATCGGCCCCCGGAATGGCCCCGTAGTCCCTAGCGCCGCTCTCGGAGTGCTCGATTTCGCTCCACCCCGCCCTGGCAGAAAAGCCGAGATGGAGTCATCCTGTAGATTGCTTTGCACTCCGATATCTGGTCGAGCCTAGTATATAGTTTCTGCAGAGAACGCGACAGTCTCACCGATTGCCATTGACGGCGTCGCAGCCCGAAATATCCCATCATGGCGTTCCCAACGCTCCATGCGCGCGCCGAGGCCAAGCCTCTCGAGCACCGTTCATGCCTCACGCCCACCACGGCCAAGAAGCTGCTCGACGCCGGCTACCCGGTTCTTGTCGAGCGCAGTCCCAAAGACCCCAATTATGCTCGTATCTTCAAGGACGAAGAGTTCGAGCAAGCAGGCGCGACACTGATCGACGAAGGCGCATACAAGTCTGCACCCAAGGACCGTATCATCATAGGGCTGAAGGAGCTTCCAGAGGACGAATTTCCTCTCGAGCATACATTCGTGCACTTTGCCCATTGTTACAAGCAGCAGGGCGGGTGGGAAAAGGTTTTAGCAAGGTTTCCCCGCGGCGGAGGCGCCCTGTATGACCTTGAGTTTCTTCAGGACACAACTGGCAGGCGTGTTGCTGCATTTGGCTATCACGCTGGTTTTGTTGGCGCCGCTCTGGCCATCAAGGTATAACCGAAGAGGGAATATTATGCGACCACGGCTAACTACCGTATCAGACATGGGCATGGCAGCTCACACACCCCAACGGCGAGCCGCTTCCGGGCCTAGAGACTTTCACTGACGGACGCGGCTTTTACAATAACGAGAGCGAGCTCATCGCACAGCTAAAGGAGGACGTAGCAGCAGGCGAGAAAGTTGCTGGCCACAAGCCCACTAGCTTGGTTCTTGGTGCTTTGGGACGCTGCGGCTCGGGAGCCGTCGACCTGCTTGAGAAGATCGGCTGCGCAGAAATTAAGAAGTGGGACCTGCCAGAGACCAAGGAGCGTGACGGCCCATATCCTGAGATCATCGAGTCAGACATCTTCGTCAACTGCATATACCTCTCCACACCAATACCACCCTTCGTCAACAGGGAGAGCCTCCAGTCACCCAACCGCAAGCTTAGCGTCGTGTGCGACGTCAGCTGCGACACAACGAACCCACACAACCCCATCCCATTTGTAACATCAAATACCACGTTTGACAAGCCAACTGTTGAGGTGTCTGTGCCAGGCAACGGCCCGAGGTTGTCAGCCATATCCATTGACCATCTTCCGTCTGCGCTGCCAAGAGAGTCATCAGAAGCCTTCAGTAACGCTTTGCTGCCCAGCTTGATGGCGCTCAAAGACCGTGCGACGACGCCCGTATGGCAAGGTGCCGAGAAGCTATTCCAAGAAAAGGTACAGACGCTTCCAGGAGGAGTCCCTCAGAAGGAGATTTAGACTTAGGCTAGGTCTGTGTCAAGGAAATAGTCCAAAGACGATGCAAAGCAATCAAAAAAGTTCACATAAGACTACTTGATCTCCTATGCAATTCTCCAAGTCTTCTCGTTGTCACGTGTGGTTGCAGTCTAGATTGCAGTGGCTGCGGCTTGCGACCTGAGAAGGCTACCGCCTACGCTTTCAACGACCCCTCTTTAAAGGAGATCTAATTTCCACAACCATGGCCACTGAAGAGAATAAAGTATATCAATATACAGAATTTGCACACGCAGATTCTATCCGCCTTCTCGAACTTCTCCCAGGACGGAGAGACTCGCGGCTGACATGCAGCATCATTGAAGTTCGCGAAAGCGAGAAACCGATTTATGGAGCTCTCCCGTATGCCTAGGGCGACCCAGTATTCCCGCACAGATTAGAGGAAACGCTTTCCAAAACGCACGTGGCCGTTACAAGTAATCTCCATGTCACTCTCCAAATTATATGATACGAAGACAAAACCCGTTTGTTATAGGTTAATGCAAGTAGCAATAATACGGTTGCAGTGCTACAATTCCTCGACCAGGCCTGGTATGCCCCAATTTCTTGCTGAAGACGATCTCGGCATACAGCCAGACTATACCTTGCAAATAGAGGTCGTCATGGCTGACTTTTCGACGCGATCTTTGCTTGCAAGGGATCCAATCATCCTGCATGCGAGCGGTATTGGCCCACAATATAAAGCAGGGCTTCTCTCCTTCATGCCTAGCATCAATGGGAGCACCACATTGTCATTAAGCGCGCCTGAGTTAAAGTTCTCTGCTGCACCCAATTCAACCATAAACCAATAAAGGTTGATTCGAGACCGCCAATGCGTTTTCATTTGAAGGATTGCCAATTGATCGAATTTTTCGCCCATCCGAGAAGTCTCTAATGCTACCAATCGGAGAGAAATATAAAGTATTTTTGAACTGGCTCAAAAGTGAATCGCTACTTGGGTTCCTAATACTGTACAAATATCTTTCACGCAAAGAACTTCATTTGAGGATCACAAAATTGAGCCTGAGAGACCGGCCATTAGGGATAATGGAGGGATACCCAGGACAACAAATCATGGAATCGAGAGTGGCCCACGAATACTGTTCGGCCTTATAAAGAGAATCGCTGTTTCTTCCAGACCAAGTAAGGATACTTAGGGATCGGGCCATCCTGTATGAAACCAGTTGATGAAGTTGTCCTCCTGAACGACTACGTAACACCATTTATCCTCAGAAAGGTGGTACAGCAAGAAATAGGCCTCGACGACAGATATCAACTTATCAGAGATTGCTTCTTGCTGAAATGAGTGGATGGGAGCTACTTTGGCCATACCATTATGGACGAGGAACCATTAAAAAGTCAGCTCAATGAAGGTTCTAGTAGTTTTGACACCGGGAAGTCTCCGGTGAGAACTAATTTTGTTCTTGTTTGATGAGCGACACATCCTTATATTTAAAGAAACGGTGGGTTTTACCCGTACTTCATTTTAGCCTTCTTCAATTTACCAATGCCAATACCTTGTGACGGGAGGTGCCGTCTAAATACAAGAGATAAAAGGCAGATGCGCCTTCGGCGGATGGGGACGCGAAAGCTAGAGGATGACTCCAATTTCTTACACCCAGAAACTTGCTAATCGTGTTCACCTCAACTCGTCCTTAGCCTGATTTTTCTTGCGCTGGAAAGATGCGTCAGCGCCGACGCTACAAACATATCCGCCAAACGTATCTGTCGTCCAGCTCTCTCTTTCAATAACGCCAGAGTCATTGTATGCGTGGAATAAAGGTCAGACGTTTAATTTCCTGAGTTCCTAGCTCTGGATTTTTAATTTATGGCACTACGGCTATGAATATTTATGCACCGAAGGTTGAGTTCACTATCCACTGAGTTCCATGCAGTGGGCTTTGCCTCAGAACAAGCAACTCCTGGCATCGAAATACCCATACCAACAGTCATACCAGTTTCTCGAAACGCTGCAGAATATTCGTCGTTTCGTTATTTTCTCTATGGTCGCTTCCTCCAGAGTTCATCCTGTCCATACCTGAGGCTTTAACTCAACGTACTTCATCGCGTCCTTCGGAAAAGTGGAATCAGTTCCAGGCTCGCGAAACCAGACACCCGGATCATCCTCACTGTACGCATTTGGAAACCTTGTGAACGGTCCTGGTTTTCCACCGCCCTGTCCTACAATCTCCACATGTGCGCAGTTGACAAACCACTGACTCTGACCATGCTGCGAACTCGGCAAGAACTGCTCAATACGTAACAAATACTTGCCAGGCGGCGTAGTCTTTGGTATCGTGACATTCATCGCAAGTTTCTCATTCAAAGACCACTCCGTCGCCGACTTGGGACCCGCATACCCGATCTTGAAAAAGTCGCCGCTCCCATCATATTCATTCAAGGTCGGGATACCCTTAGGCAGTTTGGACAGGAATATCTGTCCTGGCCCTTCGTGATATATGTATGGTTGGGTATCGCCCTCGAAGAACGGGCCGGAGACCATGAACCCTACTTCGTCGCCTGCAATGATGGTTGCTGTTTCGATGGTAGCGGAGTTGGCGACGGGGAAAGCGCCGCGACCGCATGTCACGTTTGCGTTCTCAGGGCCGAAGATGGGGAAGGCTTTGTACCAAAGGGATTCGCGCGTGCCAGCATTGCCGGTGACGTCGCGGACGTATTGGAATTCGCGTGAGACGGTGTTGTTGATGATAAGGCGGTTGAAGACATAATGTGCATTTGCTTGCTGCAAGAGGATCGCAGCAACGAGGCGTAGGAACGAGTGTTTCATTGTTGCGCTCTTGTAATGTTGGTGTAGTATTGCAAGACTGTGGGGTTGCACAATGTGGTTTTATAGCCATCTCCGACGCTTTATCGCGATGCGGACTAATTTCTTCGTTCAAAAGTGCATCTTACTATAATGCAGACATCACAAAGCCGCTGTCCTGCTGATCGGCTGTTGCATGCCCAAGCATCATATTGTCGATGTTGGACTCATAGATTGCCAATGAACTGCTATTCGGTTAGTCTCCCATAGTGTTTGTTGCCTGATTTGTCGCTTTTTCATCAAGCTTAAACTGCCTGAAGTGGCGTAGCAAGCGGGGTTCAGGCACTCCTGGCCGACCGATAGATTGTTCTATGCTGGCAAAACCGGGACTGGATGTGTTTCACAATCGAATAACCTGGCTAACGGTTCGGGGTAGAGCATCCGAGATTTTTTTGAAAGGTGGGGCTTGAGGAACATTGTGGTTGACTTTCAGCCGACTACTGTTCATCTTGCACTAAACAAAGCTTGTGCAGACTCCTGTGCTTTTTGAGATGGAGACTATCTTCGATGATGCCAAACATTAGAGCATAAATTCCAAATGCTTACCAGTACGCTGTTGAGGTGAGAAGCTCTATGAGAACGGATATTTCTTCTTGCCATCCCATCACTAGCGTAGGCAATTCGCCACTGAGAATTAGATGGAGATTTCCACGGGCATTTAATTGTTGGGCTATTTTGGTCTAATTGACATATTAAGCTTGAAACTTGAGGAAAACCCTTGTCTCGTTGACTTTCAACCCCTCGCCTTCTGGTAGCAATCTCAAATAGTAGTACGGGAAGAAATAACTCGTTGAGCTGGCAGGATACCACTTGGCACCCCATGTTGTGGTATTGTATCCACCAAGATACCAGCCACCCTGCTTCTCCTCGCCAATGTAGTGTTCGTATACAGTTGGCTGTTCCCCATCCACTAAGTACAGCATGCTTGCGTCATACTTGTATGGAGATAGACCGATAGGTGTCCATTTTGCGTCCGTGGGGGCGCCGGCAGCGTTGACCTTGGTATCCGTAAGGACGGTGAGCTTATCCGAAATGCACTGGAAAGCGTTTCGAGCAATTCCTCGAGTGTGACCAAGTGTGACCTATAAACAAATTAGTTATTAGTATTCTTCAGAGAATTAGGATGAGTTGCGTACGTATCCCCACCGCATGACAGGCCCAGTCTGAGGAGTGTAGGAAAGCGAATATGCGGTGCTGGGTCCGACATTTACGAGATCAGGGTTCTCCGCGTCAGAAACAGTCAAACTCCAGGGTCCGGCGGTTTGGGCGTCCGCGTTGTAGCCTGGGTAAGAGGCACATCCTACTGGGAGGGCTTTGATGGTCACATCTGGAAGAGTGGATCTGGTGTGAATGAGAGGAACAGAGGTAGCAAGGGTAATGGAGAGGAAAGAAGCGAATGCTAAGGTGTTGGTAAACATGTTGAAACTTGGCGTGACTAGGGTTTTCGGGGTGGTGGATATCGTGTAAAGCCAACGGACTGGTGCGTGAGTTGAGTCTGGCGTTCGGTATCAACTTTATACTTGTACATTACCTTACGCCTCGAACAAGATTTCACCAGGCCTAGGCACCGGCATGCTTTTCTCGGGCTACTTTCACTTTGGGTCAGGTATCGTCGCCAAGCACAATCACAAAACCGGAACCCGCGTGAGTAGCGGATTGCAGCCTTGCGAACACCGTTAGATTTCCACCGGTGAACGATAGAGTCGGTGAGATCAATTCCTCGGAACCTAAATATAGCGGAAAGGGATTATCGAATTTTGCACGAAATTAAATTGGAGGCCTTAAAGGTCATAAGTGCGCTTGGTGATTGGTTAGCATTGATGTGTTTAGGCGAAATGAGGCATGGCGTGATAGAGCACTGCGTGGATATCATCCCCAGGCGACCTCTAAGCCACCCACCCATAATTTCAAGAACTGGAAGCAATCTGAAATCAGGAGACGCTTATGACAGTGAAAATCTCAATGCGACACTGAGGTGCAACCGAGTTGTCATTGCCTAGTCACGACGTTATCAACTGCATCTTCACAATCAAGTATCCCTCGGGTTCCAAGGTTTCCTCAACGCACCTGGATGCTAGCCAGCCATTCTGGACGCTTCAGAACAGACAACAACCCACTTAGAAATGTACGAGTTCTTCTCGTAACTGTCTCCGTCTGCCGTTCCTGTTTTTGACAAGGCGGGTGCTAGTACAAGATCCACAGTCATTCCTGGATGCGGTGCATTCGATCCTTGAGCTGCTTCCATGATGTTGCTATCGAATCTCATCCCAGCAACTGTTCTCTCGTTCCAGCAATGGGCCGTGAAAAGAGCTCGGGACTTGCATAGCTCTTCATCCAAGGTGAACGTCTGATGGATTATGCCTCGCAACTCAGCCTCGCCTGCATCCTTGAGATTTGCTATCATGAAAGGTGCAACAGCCTTGACAAGCCCGGCCACCACGGCTATAACAAAGTTATCTATATGCTGTCGATTCGCCATCCTAGAGACCAGATGCGCGGTTCTTGCTTTCCAAGACGCATACTCTCTTACATCGGCTGGCTGCAAGGACCCTTGTTCTAAATGGTGCGGTATAAGGTAGCTTTTTGCTGCGGTACATGAGCACAACATCTAGTTTTCATGTAAAAATTCTAACTCACCTGGCTCGATCTGCGTAAACAATATAGTCAGGCCCTCATGTAAATCACCAGCCCACCACAGGCCAGAATGGCGACCGAAGGTAAGTATCTCACTTGATAGCCAATTCATCAAGAGGCTTTGGACGAGAAGACGCCTACCCCCTGGGTGTACAAGGTAATCTCTATAAGCGGGCGTTAAACTTTTAAGATATCCCTTATTCCGCCTGCTCAGCTTCGGGAGTAGATTTGAGTGACAGAAATCTTCAACCCAGTGCTGCACACGAAATAGTATGTCTTTGTACATTTTTCTGAGTGACTCGTCATCCAACATGGATGATGATTCCTGCCGAAATCGGACGAGTGCATCCACGGCCCCCTCCCACTTTTGTTTCATCTCGCTATGCTCCTGTTGAAGTCTGTGGATTTCTGCCGAATCATCTCGTTCTTTTTGAATGGCATCGCGCAATTTATGTTCCAATTGCTCTCTTGAAAGGTCTCGCAGCGAGTACTCCTGAGAGGTTTCCCAAGCCTCTGCCCGACCAGATTCGTTTTCACAGGCGTGATTCTTGTTACGCATAACTTCATTATCTTCGTCAGTTTCATCGGGAATAATGGAGGTGTTCGCTGGATCTTGGTTGAGTGAAGGGTTTGTCATAGCTCCTTGCGCCCAAGTCGAGGCTTTCGACAAAGCAAACTCTGGCGCAGGAACTCGACCAATTTGGTGAACCATCCTGGTACCATGAGGTGAATGGACATCGTATGAACGCTGCCCAGGGGTGATTGATTCGAGTTGCAGTTGTTTTCTATTTTCGCTGAATGGATGGCTAGTGGGCTCTGGGAGATCGATATGCAACTCATTTTGCTCAGTGACAGCTGGCGCAGGATTATGGAAGTTTGTGTACTTTTGTCCCTGACTGTGCGAGTCCATATGGACTCGTCGATCTCCATCAGCCTTGGGTGCAAGAGCCGGATGGTTTACATGTCTCTCGTTGACCCCTTCGCGTTGCCCTTCGAACAGGGCAATCGCCCCGTGATGGACGTGATGCTGCTGTCTTGCCTCTTGAGTGCCAGAAGCACTCTGCAAACGCTGATCAACAGGCATGCCCCGTCGTTCTGGTAATGTTGGTTGTGCGGCATGATGGGTTTGATGTTTGACTGCAACATCAGGTGTCTTCAAAAAGTTGGTGTCATGTTTGTCCACAGCGGGCGCAGAATCAAGCATGCCACCATTATTGACTCCAAAGGCCTGGAAATTTGTCGAGTTCTGAGTAAGCTGGTTGGTACTTCGCGTACAGCATTCATCGGCAATAGGCGTACGACTGCTAGCATGATCTGTACTAGAGGTTTGACGTTCACGTTGGCCGTTGTATGAAGGGCGCCTTACGCTCGGCATACGCGCAGGAACTTTGTTCATTGTGTTTTTCGAACTAGGCTGCTGAACGTCCATATGATTTTGAGACCTACTGGAGTTGTAATCGACTTGATTGTCACTGGGGGTTGGTGGTAGTGGTTTGCCACCTGCCATCATTTTGAGTTCCTGTAATTTTGACCTTACAGCGTGTTTTCGTAATCGGTTCATAGCCAGGCGTGGAGGCTGAAGGGGCTGTGAAGCTGTGCACCGCAGCAGGTGTTGGCTTTATGCACTCCTCGCACGCCCGCACTTGGCGCAGCGACCCCCCTAGTTCCCACAGCCTTCAGCCTCGCAACCCTAGTTACAGGCGAAATTTACAGCTGTGCCAAAAAAAGTCGCCATAGTACATGACAAGGAAATGAAGACACATGAGTTAATGGTCCAACAGCGTTTGCAAATTGGTATGCTATGAAGGAACTGACTTCCACTAAATTATAGTAACATACATCCACTACATGCTCAGGGGGACACCTGCCAAAGGAAGTATGATATTTACAGTGGCGGTGATCGCGACCCCTAAGATCGTTGCGAATAAGCCTAGTCTACCCTTCCATTTATTGTCCTTTTTCTTCTCAACCTCGATCTGCTCGGAAACCTCACGACCTGTCCGTTTTTGGAGTCTTCTGCGATGGTGTAAGCGTTGTTGCTGCTCCATAAGTAGCTCATCGTGTTCCTTCTTGAGGTCCACAACTTCAGATGCATCATCTTCCGCTTTATCGATCAATAGTTGCAGTCTCTGGAGTCTTTGTCCTGATTCTCCGATGGTATTGTCGATCTTTGGAATAATCCACTGACCAGCATTTGTTTCTTCAAGCCGTTTGTCCTGGTCAACCAACTCGACCTGAATGTCGAGAACGATGTCCTCTAGTCGCATAAGCCTGCAGATGATTGCCTCTGCCTCAGTTCGAGTTCCTTCATAACGCCGTATCGTCGATCCTGCTCTCTCCATATCCATCCAAAAGTCTTTTCGAAGCTCACGCTCGCGTTGCAGTCCCTTGGCTTCGTTGGTCAGTTCTGACCACATTGTCGTCAAGAGCACGACGTTTTTTAGGTTCCGCTCCCCGCAAAGGCGCTTAAACATCTCTAGATATCTCCGCGCCGTTCCCGTCATTTTGTTGTCGGTAATTCGATGCATATATACAATGCCCTTGAGCGATATTCCAAGTCTGTATTGGGTGCAAAGGAAGTGGACTATCTCATCGAGGATCTGAGCATCTGACCTTTCTGTATCGTCAAATCCAGGAGTGTCAACAATGCCAACTTCATGATTCCCGACACCTACTCGAACAACCTGGCAGGATTCAGTTTCTTTACGCATATAAGTCAGCTCATAGAGAGATAATGGAACCTAAGCCCCACACCTGCTTTAAGTGTTGCCCCTTCAGTCACTGAGCCAGCGGCTACTTGGTTGACAAAGTAGCTTTTCCCGGCACCTGTGACTCCCATAACGAGTATCATTGAACAATTTTTGTAATGATGCGCAGGTGACATGTTCGATACTGAAAATTTAGCTTGTTGGAGTTATCGAGTGGGCGTATCGACCTCTTGTCAGAGCACGAGGTGCCACGGCCGGCTCAAAAGCATAAATGCTGCAAGCCAAAAATTGGGTGATCCTAGGCGGTGCATGAGACGGTTGATACCTAGGGATCGCAGTCGCCGAGGGTTCAGTCTAGCCTATCGAACAGCTGCGTTCGGTAACGCTTTGAGTTTGGCGCTCAGCCATGATTGGTAGAGACAAGTCGAGCTGAGGTCACACTAACGTCCTCTATACGCCACAACTGCAGCTGAGGCAACATATATCAGCATGGCTGCATATTCTCACAGGAAGCTGGCGAATGAAATAGGATGTGGAGGGGCTGAGCTTCGATAGTGCGGGTGGGGCTTCAAGGCTGAACCTCAGCCTTGTGTGTGAGCCGTGTCCACGGCCCGATCGCGATCACTTCTACAATCCGGTTTCTTTCAGCCCCTTTGGAGTGATTTTCAACTCCATAGTATCCTGTGTTGCCTCGACCGCTCTGCCCGCCATGAAGATTCTGGATAAGCTGGTTAATCGCCCGAAGAAAACGAAGTCCCAATCAAATGAGGCTAAGCCGGACGCACCTGAGTGTCTCAAGAGCCCAGATAAACGAATAAGTCATTATGGTTCTGATCTGAAGAATCGACCTTATGAGAGAGCCAAGTCTCCACGAGTCTACAGTGCGATATCCTCACCAAATATCCATGAGCCTCAGTTGCCCAAGCTCAAGGGATACCCAAACGTAGCGAAATCGTCGGCGAACTTTCAAAATGAACCTTTTTCTTTTGCTTCGATTGGGGCTACAACAGCTACTACATCTACTGTCCAATCACTACCCAAAGTCGTAGAGACTCCAGAACCAACACACCCTGGATTCATCCTCGTTGGTATTGATTTTGGAACAACGTAGGCTTCTACAATCTGTAAGCGAACATAGCTGACAACATCCAGGTTCTCTGGCGTAGCTTGGGCGTTCTCAAAACAGCCAGATGACATCCAGATTATTACTAACTGGGATTCTATCGAACCCCACAATTCAGATAAGGGAAAAGCCCCAACGAAGATCGCATACGAAAGACGTAGCCCAGACGAGCCGCTAAGAAGCTCAAACGATCGGAATCGTCTCCGAGTAGATTGGGGTTACGGCGTAGAAGATGCAAATGCGGCAGAATGGTTCAAACTTCTTCTTCTCGATGAGTCAGAGATGGACAAAGACCAAAGTGAATCTCCGCAAATACAACGAGCTAGATCACTGCTTCGCGAAGCTGGAAAGACACCTGTGCAGGCAGTTGCAGATTATCTTCGCATGCTATGGCTACACGCAATATCAAATATGGAAAGGAGCCTCGGCAAAGATATGATAGAGGGATTACAGTTTCAAGTTGTATGCACCGTTCCGGCGGTATGGAACAGTGCCGCAGTTAATAAAATGAGAACTGCAGCAAAAGATGCTGGCATCACCTCGCAGCGTCTAGCCGGCTTAACTTCTTTAGAGTTCGTCTCAGAGCCTGAGGCTGCAGCTCGTACGTATTATCCAAGCATCGTATGCACATTAAGCAAATACTGATACTTCCTACCAATATCTAGTTGCTACTTTCGAAGATCTCAAAGCCAGGCCAACTATTAAACAAGGCGACACGTATGTTGTCTGTGACGCAGGAGGGGGCACAGTAGATTTGATAAGTTACAAGGTCACTGAACTAAATCCCTTGCAATTAGACGAATGTGTGGAGGGATCTGGTAAGTTGTGTGGGGCTGTTTTCTTAGATGAAGATTTCGAAAAAATGATAGCCCAGCGACTCGGTGATGCCTGGGACGTTCCAGAGTCCATAAAGCGAGAGTTCATGGATGCGCAGTGGGAGAACGGGATCAAACGAGCATTTGAAGACCAGGATAAAAAGTGGAAAATTACAATACCGTACCCATGTGTGATGCGTGGTGCACCACCTTCGATTATCCTTGACAAGTAAGTGGGCCCCTCAGACGCAAATTATACAATTGACGGCTTTTATAGACACCATATCAAAGATATATTTGAGCATGTTGTATCTCAGATTCGTGCATTGGTAAACGACCAGATTAGTGCAGTAGAGGAGAAGGAAAATAAGTTACCGAAGGTCAGTCACTAATTTACAGTTTTTATCTTTACTAATATTACCAGGGTATCATTCTTGTTGGTGGATTTGGAAGTTGCAGATACATCTTCAATGTTCTTCATCGTGAAAACCAACTTCGCGGAATTGAGGTACTTCAATCTACTGGCTACAAACCGTGAGCTAAACAAGACCTTACTTTGGAGAGTTCATAGTAATGAGTTTTGCGTAGATGGACTGCAATTTGCCGTGGAGCTGTCTATAGTGCCCTCACTAATTCCCTTTTACGCAAACCTGTCGTGGGCTCGAGAATCCTACGTTGCAATTACGGCACAGACTTTATGACCCCCTTCGACCCACGTTATCATCTTGAGAGTGATAAGTTCTTCTACGAGCGAGCGGGCCGAGATTATGCAGTTAATCAACTCCGTTGGTATCTGAAGAGAGTATGTATATCTAGTTTTACTCTGTAATCTTACTTAAACCATGTCTAGGGCGATATCTTGTCTGGTACAAAACCTGTGCGCCATCCCTGGGTTGAGTATGTCTCCTGTGACATACCAAGATCGACTTACGAGTTTGATAAGTCGGTGTATACCTGTAGGGCCCGCAACCCGCCATCTCGGATTACTGATGGCGTTGAAGGGAGTTGCAGGTTGCGAACTGATAGCCCAATTGACATCTCCAGCATTCCGGTATCAACTGGCAATGATGGTAAACAATACAAGGATGTGCATCATGAAGTTCAGATGAAAGTCATTGGAACTGCGGTAGAATTTGCAATTTTGTACAAGGGTAAACAAGTTGGACGCTCACAACTCGTTGCAGAGGTAGATGATTCGATTTACTCGACCCTTTCCACCGAGGTGTCCGGCTCAACCCTACTCACATTATCACCTCGGCCTAGTCGGCAGCAGTCTGACTCTTTCAAGAAATGGAACGCTATCGCTATGCACAACTACTACTCTGAAGAAAATAGCCGCCACTCTTTTGTCAAAGGCGACAGATTTCTGATAAGCGGTCACGGATCACAAACAGGATGGCTGGTAGCTGAAAAAAATGGGGTGACGAAGTTGATTCCTGATAACTACATTTCTCCGGTACCGTAGCACACTCTCTGGCGATACGGATTTGAGCCGGGAGAGACGGCTTTTGGACAGTCGCTGATTTTGAGATCCTACTTTGAGGCAAAGATGATACCCGGTAACTTAGTTACAATTTATTTATAGTACGAAAGATCTTCAGCCAAACATACAGCAGCCAGTCTTGCTTAGAAGTAACACTGATATTGTGTATTGAGGACATAACGCTATTCGCCCCGACGAATCAACTGACCCCCACCACATCACAATAGCGTCATTATCCCGGAGATACATTCAATGCGCCTTTATACGTTCTTCGACTATAAAAGTAGTAATTGGACATCATATTACGCGGTTAAATGAATGGTCAGGCCCAAGGTTCAATCACAATTTGACACCACTGACACTCTCGTTTACCTTCTCTATACCATCAACAACGCTCTCAAGACCACCCAGTATGCTTGTAGGCACGGCTTTCAGCACACCACTTTGGATTGCCTGCTCCATGAAATCGCCCTTCGCTAAAAGGTGTTTGTACCATTCTTCATTCCCGGGAGAGTGTGATGAGAAGCGATGAAACTGTACCATAATGCCTTCCGGAAAGTCTATCACCTCAATCATAATAAAGGATAAGAGTACCAGAATCTTTGCTTTGGTCACCAGCTTGCCCTCGGGCGCAGGAATCTTGATAATAGTAGATACAGTCACGTTTCAAAAGTTTGGAATACCAAGCCTACCCCACTAACGTGTCTGTGCGCGTAATGCCTATGTTCGCGTAATGCCTACCCCCCACCAAAGTCGCGATCTCAAAGATGAGGCTATAGAGCCACACACAATAGCTATTATTATAAGATTTTGTAGTAGAGTAGTAATTAGAGGCTCGCGAGTAATTTAGACTATCTAAATTTTGCTGGAAGGCTAACGTTGCGGCCAGAGCGAGTAGTTTTGAGTAGAGCTGCTGATGCAGCTGCTAGAGACTCTTTACTGCCGGCAGCGTCAACTACCTGTTTGCTACACTTCTTCTCCTGAGTAGATAAAGCTGAAGCCTTTCTCTTCTACCTCTAGCTAGGTTGTATAGAGTTTTTAGTGTTGATAGCTGCGCGCCGGGCTGCGCGCTGAGCCGCCTCATCTGCCCTCTCCTTCTCCCTTACTAACTTAGCTGCCTCTCGTGCCACACGCCTCTCCTTAGCTAGCTTCTTCTTACGTTAGTGAGCAGCTTATTGTAGCTCTCTCATCTAAGCTTTTTAAAGCTGCTTCTGCTCTTTCTCCTACTCCTCTACCTTCTTGCAATAGCAAGCCTCCCTTATCTTACGTAGCAACTAGAAGATAGCTCTACTATAGTACTCTTAACGCTACTAGAGGTTAAGAGGCTTACTCTTCTTCTTCTACCTCTCCTAAATACCTAGAGCCTATTATAGTCTCTTATTCTTATACTATAGAAGCTTATTTTAAGCTTAAAGGTAGTAGAGCAAAGCCCTTAGCGTCTTAGCCTTAGTCTAGGTAGTATCCTTTACAGTACTCTAGATAAAGCAATCTATCTACTTCTAGTTACTATTAGAGAGGCGTAATAGTAATATAGAGCTCTAGCTCTTATTAGCTAATAAGTAAGTAAACTATTTAAGGATTATATTAGCGTCCTTTAGCTAGATACCTATAGCTTTAAAGGATAATATCTAGGCTTACTAGAAGAGTAGAAAGAAGTTGCCTTTACTAACTATAATAAGGCCTTAGGCCTACTAAAAGTAGTAAGTAAGTTTAGCTAAGTAGGTAGAAGTAAGAGGCCTAAATATTACTACGTTAAGTAGCTAGAGGGAGTAAGTTAAATAGAAAAGAAAGATAGTAAGTAAGATCCTATTTTTATTATAAAAGTTAATAAAAGCTAGAGTAATATATAAGCTATACCTATCTATAATAAGTAACTAATATAAGTATCTAGCTTTACCTATAGTATAGTAGTTAAATACCTACTTAAGCTAGGCTAGACCTACGTTATTATTTATCTACCTAGATAGAGATAAGCTAATAAAGACTTAATACTCTCTAGCTTTAATTATATCTACTTATAC